>LZPB01000139.1:0-50807 GCA_001676865.1 Ceratocystiopsis minuta | reverse complement strand
CGCCCGCCGTCCGGCGCCGGCGCCGGCACCGGCCCCGCCCGCAGCCGGCTCGGGGAAGGGCAGGAAGCCAATGTGGCGCAGCTCCTGCTTGATGCGCTCGTCGACCTGGCTGTAGTCCAGGCGGGGTTGGGCCGCCTTCTTCCAGGCCTCCGAGGCGGACTCGGGCATGAACGTGGCCGGCGGCAGGGCGCGGTCGCCGGCTGCGGCGGCGCCATTCTCCAGGCCGCCATTCACCTGCGACACCGCGTCGGCCATCGACACGTCGCCGCCGCCGCCGCCGCCGCCGCCGTTCATCGAGACATCGCCAGAGGCCGCCGCCGCCGTCGTCGGGGCGCCGGCGGTCGGACGGTGCTCGGGGCGCATAGCCTGCAGCAGGCGCGAGAGCAGGGGCCCGACGGACAGCTTGTCGGTCTCGGCGACGTCGTCGGACATGGCGTCGATGGAGCCGCGGGGCTGGTTGGGGGGCAGCTGACTGCCGGCGTTGGCGCGGTCGGCGGTCCCGTTCCCGCTGCTGTCGTGGTGGTGGCCGTTGCTGTGGCCGTTGCTGTGACCGTAGCCGTTGCTCAGGGCATAGCCGTAGCCGGTGCCGGCGCTGCCCGGGTCGAGGGCCATGGCGCCGTCCTCCTCGGCCCAGATTTCCGAGTAGTGGCGGGTGCCGCGCTTGGGCATGAGGAAAGGGGTGACGCGGTCGCCGCGCTCGCGCAAGAAGGCGAGGTCCTCCTCGGTGAAGGGGCGGAAGTAGGGCTCGAGGTAGGTGGAAAAGGTGGAGAAGTTGATCTGGTTGGAGGGCTTGGCGTTGCTGAGGTCGCGGTCGGGCGGCTCGCCGGTGATCAGGTCGGCCAGGTCGGACTTGGGGTAGACGGCGACCGAATAAATCGCCTTGATCTCGTCGACCGACATGCCGGGCTGCACCGGGCGCACCTCGTAGACGGTCGGGTCCGGGAACGTCGACGGGTCCTCGCCAAACGTCTGGTGCTGCGGCACGGGCCGCGGCGGCGGCGCGTTGGAGTCGTCCGACGACTCCGACCCGTCCGACCCGTCGTCGTCGTCGTCGTTGTTGCCGTTACCGCCACCGCCACCGCCGCCGCCGCCACTGCCGCTGGTCTTGGCCTTGTCGGCGGCGCTGTTGCCGTCGTCGTCGTCCTTAATGACGACGTCCTGGCTAGCCGCTGCCGCCGTGCCGCGCCCGCGCCCGCGCCCGCCGCCGCCGCCGCCGCCCCCCTCGTCCGCCGCTCCCTTGTCCTCGTCCTTGGCCCGACCTTCGTCGTCGTCGTTGCGCGCTGCGGCGTCGTCGTCGTCATCGTCGTCCTGGTCGTCTTCGTCGTCGTCGTCGTTGTCGTCGTCGTCGTCGGCGCCGTCGTCGTCCTCCTTCTTCGCCTTTTTCGTCCGCTTGTCCTTCTTGCCCTTGCGCTCCCGCTTGCCTGCGGTCGCTGCTGCCGCAGGCTTCTCGCTCGTCTTCGACGCGGCCACGACCTTGTCGTCCAGGTCCATGGCGTCCGCCAGCGCGGCACCCGTCGTCGACTGGCTGCCGCCGCTCTCGCTGCCCACCGCGGCGGTCCCGCCGGGCGCCTTGCGCTTCTTCTTATTGGCGCGGCGCTGGTGGTCCTCGTCGGTGGCCTCGCGCTGCAGGCGCTCCTCCTCGCGGCCGCGCTCGGCGGCCGCGTCGTCCATGCGGCGGCGGCGGTTCTGCGACAGCAGGCGCATGCCGCGGTCGTAGCTGGCGGCGCGGTCGTCGCCGATGCCCTGCAGCCGCTTGAGGCGGGTCAGCAGCCCGTCGATGGACCGCGAGTCCGGCAGCGTGGCGCCGGCGCCGGCGCCGGCGCCCGCGTCCACCAGGTTCTCGTACGTCAGCGGGCTGCTCAAGACCTCGAAGCGCAGCTCCAGGGACGCCAGCTCGACCGCCGTGATGTCGGGCAGCCGCGCCACCGTCGGCGACGCGGCCGCCAGCGCCGAGCCCGGCAGCAGGTCCTCGCCCGGCGGCACGGAGGCGCCGCCCGCGGACGAGGACGCTGCCGACGGGGCGGCGGGCGACGAGGCGCCGGCCGACGAGGCAGCCGCCGCCGCGGCCGCGGTGTTGGCGGCGGCCGCCACAGCGCTCAGCGGCGTGCTGTTACGCGACCGCTGGCGGATGGAACCGCCAACCTTCTTGCCGACATACCCAGACGGCGGCATGTTGGGAGGGGGGGGCGTTGACGATGGTCCTGCTGCACCAGCATATGACCCCGGCCCAAGTGCGAAACAAGACCGAAAAAATAGGGGGATGGAGGGGTCGTCAGGGAGCGCGCACAGCCGGCGACTGCGCTGTCGTTGATGGTGTTGGCGGTCCGGGGTAATGGGCTTGGTGGAGCTGTGGGCGCGCGCGTCGAGAACCAAAGGGGGAGAGGCCCCCCACAAAAAGGGATAAACAAATCGCGGATGGCGGAAAAATAAAACGCCGAGTAACCACCTACGGAGAAGTATGCCGCGATCGGTGTGTCTTGCTTTTTTGTTTTTGTTTTACATGGCCGGGCTTTGCTTGTTCTGGTGCCACGGCGTCCCATCGTGTGCGACGCTGTTCGTCTGTTCGGGTCCGGGCTCGGTGCGAGGACGCCCCTGCACCTTCGCGTGACGGGCGCGCGTGCGGACGCGCCACAGGACGGGGGGGGGCGGCCTGTCTGGTTTCTCTGGTGTTTTGTCTTTTGGTGCGATCCCGTGCATGTGCGTGTGCACACGTGTCTCGGGGATGGACTGCTGTCGGCGGGTCGAGGCCGTGGGTGTCTGCCTCGGCCGCGGCAGGACAGGCAGAGGGACGCGCAGGCGGCGTGCTCCGCTGCTCAGCGCGTTCCCGCCACTGGCGGCTGGCAGGCCGGCGCAGACGCGGAGAAAGGCCGCGGGCGCGCAGGCCCAACGGCAAAGACAAAGGACAGCAGCAGGATCGGACACGTTGCGCGGCGGGACGGCCAGCGCGGGCGGCATGTGGCCGGGCGACGGGCGGTGATTGGTCGAGGGGGCTATGTCCCCGCTTTTCTTCCGAACCTCCCAATGCTTCCCGCGCCGACGGGGACGCGAGACGACCATGGGCGGCCCGTAGGGGGACGCACTGTATCCGAGGCGCGTGCAGGCCCGCGGTGCGACGGCGACACGGCAGACAGCTGTCTTGGCCGTGTTGGGATCGGGCGAACCGAGCTGCTGGAACTGGAACAGCGATGCGGGTGGCCGGGCGAGCGCCACGTCGTACAGACGAGGGAGGAGGAGGAAGGAAGCGTACATTGCTCTCCGTAGAGAGGGAGGAGAGTAAGACGTAGACTGGCGAGGATAAGGACCACGATCGGCACGAGGATGCCACCATTCGCCCCTCCCCCACTGCCTGCTCGCCGCCGCCGGATCGCGCACGCGGTCCGTCCATTGGCCCCCCGGCCGTCCTGGCCATGCCGTCCTCCTGGCTTGGCTGTCTTGGCTGTCGTGCCCGTGGCCGCATGGCTGTTTCCCTGGACGGTCCTTGGACGGGCCGGGCTAGTGTGGTCTGCATCCCTGTTGTGGTCCCGGCCGAGATCGCCAAACGCCCCCCCCTCCCCCCCCCTCCCCGTCTGCGGTTGAACGGTCCAGGACAGGGTCAAGCGACCGTGCCCATCAACCGCTGGACGGTGGGACGGCCGCCGTCTTATATAGTCGTAGGGTCCTTCCACAAACAGGAAGTTCCTGTGTTCTGTCCTTTGGCCAGTTCTGTCTGTTCAACCACCCTTGCACCTCTCCCTCGACCACCATGACTTCTCTCCTCCTGTCCAACGTGGACCACAAGTATGCCTACGCCGGCCTGGCCGTCGTCGCCGCCGCCGTCTTTGGGCTGTTCAACAAGTCCCGCGCGCCGGCGGCGGCGGCCGGGGCCTGCGAGGGCACGCCGGCCCCGGCGCCCGGGCTCGTCAAGTCGGTGCTCCTCTTCTGCTACGCCTGCTTCCTCAAGCCGCACGCGGGCGGCCCCCGGTCGCAGCAGCAGGCGCTCGAGAGCTTCTACCGGGCGCAGGCGAGCGTGTACGACGCGACGCGCACGCTGCTGCTCAAGGGCCGCGAGGACCTGCTGGCGATGGCGGCGGCGCAGCTGGAGCACCGGACGCCGGCACAAGCCCGGCGCATCTGGGTGGATGTGCGTCCCCTGTCCTTCTTCCTTGTTTGCGCTCGCCCCCTCTAACCCCCAGATCGGCGGCGGCACCGGCTGGAACATCGAGCACATGGCCGCCCACGTCGACGTGCCGTCGTTCTTCGCCAGCGTGTACCTCGTCGACCTGTCGCCGTCGCTGTGCGCCGTGGCGCGCGCGCGCTTTGCCCGCCTGGGCTGGGCCAACGTGCACGTGGTGTGCGAGGACGCGCGCTCGTTCCGCCTGGCCGACCACGAGCCGGGCACCGCCGGCACCGCCGCCGCCGCCGCCCGCGCCGACCTGATCACGCTGTCGTACAGCCTGTCGATGATCCCCGACTACTTCGCCGTGGTGGACGCGCTGGTGCCGCTGCTGGCACCGCACGGCATCGTCGGCGCGGTCGACTTCTACGTGCAGAGCGCGGCCGACGTGGGCTTCCGCGGCGACTCGACGGGCGGGCTGGCCGGGCGGCCGGTCGGGCTGCTGGCACGGACGTTCTGGCGCGCCTGGTTCGAGCTGGACCGCGTCAGCCTGGACCCGGGGCGGCGCGACTACCTGGAGCACCGGTTCGGGACGGTGCTGAGCGCGAACGGGCGCAACACGGCGCTGGGGGCGATCCCGTACTACGTGTGGTTGGGGAGCAGCCAGGCCGGGGGGCCAGATCCCCAGGGATCACCACCCCGTCCCGCCTCCTCCTACCAGAACCACCCCTGGCGCGCCCCCTACGACGACCGCCTGCCCAAGCACACGCAGTTCGCCGACGACTACATCTACGCCTTCACGTGGGAGGACGCGCGCACCGACGCCGCCCTGCTGCGGCTGCAGCCCGCCGACGCCGTGCTCGCCCTGACCAGCGCCGGCGACAACATCCTCGCCTACGCCGCCCACCGCCCCGCGCGCCTGCACGCCGTCGACCTCAACCCGGCCCAGAACCACCTGCTGGAGCTCAAGGTGGCCGCCCTCGCCGCCCGCCTGCCCTACGCCGACTACTGGCGCCTGTTCGGCGACGGCCGCCACCCGGCCTTCCGCGCCCTGCTCGTCCGCCGCCTGTCGCCGCACCTGTCCAGCCGCGCCTTCCAGTTCTGGCTGCGCCGCGCCGCCGTCTTCGACTCGGGCCGCGGCCGCGGCCTCTACGACTCCGGCGGCTCCCGCCACGCCCTGCGCCTCCTGCGCGCCGTCGCCCGCCTCTTCGCCGTCCGCGCCGCCGTCCGCGACCTGCTCGCCGCGCCCTCGCTCGCCGCCCAGCGCGCCCTGTGGCACCGCCGCCTGCGGCCCGCCCTGCTGTCGCGCCTCGTCGCCGGGCTCGTCGTCAGCCAGGAGCGCTTCCTCTGGGCCGCCCTCGGCGTCCCGCGCAACCAGCTCGCCATGATCGAGGCCGACTACGTTGCCCAGCAGGCGTCGTCCTCCTCCTCCTCCTCCTCCTCCCTCATCCCCCCCCAGCGCTCCGTCCGCGCCCACGCCGTCTGGCACTACATGGTCAACACCCTCGACCCCGTCGCCGACCACGTCCACCTCGCCGCCGACAACCCCTACTACTACGTCTGCCTCGCCGGCCGCTTCGACCGCCGCTGCCCCCCGGACTACCTCACCCCCGAAGCCCACGCCCGTCTCCTCGGCGACGACAACTCCAACAGCCCCGCCTCCCCCCTCGACGCCCTCCGCATCCACACCGACGAGATCCAGGTCGTCCTCGCCCGCCTCGCCCCCGCCTCCCTCACCGTCGCCGTCCTCATGGACAGCATGGACTGGTTCGACCCGCCCGCGCCCGCCACCGCAACGCCCGCCGCCTGCGCCGCCACCGCCCAGGTCACCCGCCTCAACCGCGCCCTCCAGCTCGGCGGCCGCGTCCTGCTGCGCTCCAGCGCCCTGCACCCCTGGTACATTGCCGTCTTCGAGCGCCTCGGCTTCGCCGCCAAGTGCCACGGCAGCCGCCAGCCCACCACCACCACCACCACCACAACCGCCCGTGGCAAAAAGGCCGCCATCTCGCCCCCCGGCGCCTGCATCGACCGCGTCAACATGTATGCCAGCTGCTGGCTCTGCACAAAGGTCGCCCACCTGCCGCCGCTCACGCCGCCCACCCCCGCCACCGCGGCCACCACAGACGCCGCCAGCCTCTCCGGCAGCCTCGGCAGCGCGGGCCGGATCGACAGCTTGGAGCTTTGAGCGAGGATGGTCTGGTCGTCCATTCTGTGTGAATTGTCTCTTCTTTGTATCAATCGTATTCCTTCGCTTTCCTTGTTTGTTTAGCCATGCATGATCACCAGCAATAAAGAGAACCCAGAAACGCAATCCAAAACAAAAGGCACCTCGCCCCCTTCATGCTCAATCAGCCTAGACCTCGCCCACATCCGGCTCCGTCTTCATACCCGGCTCCGTCTTCATACTCGGCTCCGTCTTGACCACGCCCGGCGTCCGCTCCGTGAACACGTGCTGGCTGCCCGTCCCGGGCACCAGCGTCTCGATGTGCACCTGCTGGTCCGCCGGCACCATCTCGTGCTGCAACGGCCACCCCAGCCGCCGGCACAGCTCCGCCACCACCACGTCGCAGTCGCCCAGCAGGTCAATGTCAAAGTTGATGTGTTTCACCGGCGTCCGCGAAATGTAGATCTGCGGGATGTGCGGCGGCATGAACGGCGGCACTTCCGACACCGGCGCCACCTTGAGCGACGTGCCGATTACCACCACCAGGTCCGCCAGGTCGCGGTCGTGCTCCGTAAGCCGCCGCGAGAACTCGTCCGGCAGGGACTCGCCGAAAAACGTAATGTCCGGCTTCATCACGCCCACGCCCTTTCCGCCGCCAGCCCCCGCAGCATCGTCTGCGTCGTCGTCGTCGTCGTCCGAGTCGCTGTCGCCGGCCTTCCAGCGCGGCGGCCGCCCGCGTGGCCGTCGCCCGTTCTTGGGAGGCCGCCCGCGCGGACGTCCCCGGCCACGGGTAGCGCCGGTGCTCGTCCCTGCGACGGCCGTAACGTCGTCCACACTGTTTGTTCGGCTGATGGAGCCACTGGCACCGCCGTTGGCGGCAGCTTCACGTGCCAGCGCCTTGCGTTGCTTCCGGCTGCTGGACACGACGCGGCTCTGCGACGACGGCTTGGCCGCGGCCGTCGCCGCCGTCGCCGCTGTACACTGCGCGCAGTACGGGATGTTGCCCGCCTTGATGGTGGGGAAGATGGTCTCGCCCGGCACACGGTAGCCGCACTGCACACACGTTGCCGTCGCAAAGGAGCCATGGCACTGGATCAGCTTCGACGGATCGATGCCGGCCTTGGCTTCGAGGTTGTCAATGTTCTGCGAGTAGTTCGTGAGCAGCTTGCCCCGCTGCTGCAGCATGGCGATGAACGCGTGCGTCGGCGTGAACCGGTCCGTCGCCGGCAGGATGTCGCGCGCAACCGAGTAGAAAATCGTCGGATCCTCGCGGAACAGGTTGATGTCAAACACCTCCTGCGGGTCGCCGAGCCCCAGATGAGCCAGCTGCGCGTACAGACCCGTGTCCTTGGACCGGAAGTCGGGGATGCCTAGCGATGTGCTGATCCCCGCGCCCGTCAGCACAACAATGTTCCGGCTCGTCTGCAGCAGCCGCACAGCGTCGTCCACCGTGTTGTAGCGCTGGAGCTTGGCCCGCTTGAGCAGCTCACGGCTCAGGGCCAGACTCAGCAGGCCAAAGTAGGAGTCGTCCGGCTCGCCGTCCAGGAAGCTGGGCGGCCGAACACCAAAGGCCGTCAGCAGTTTTTTCGCCGTAATGATGCCCGAGTCGACCGTGCGCCGGCAGAACTCCTCAGGGCCGACCGACCGCAGCTCCTGACGGTAGAAGGTAGCCTCCTCGACGGTGCAGACCTCTGAATCAGCTTCTGTGGCCAAAAAGCTGTCGTCGTCAGGGTCGTTCAGCACATCCTCGAGCAGCGATTCGGTCTCCCAAGAGTTCTCCAGGTCATTTACGCGCTCCTCCAACTCGTTCAGGTTGCTGCTGCTATTGCTTATGCTGCTGCTGCCCTTACTGGCGTCAGGGCTGGACCCGATGACGTCGGCGACTGGGGCCGCCGCAACGACCGTGCTGGGCGTGGTCGGCTGCTTATTGGCATTTTTTGGCGGCCTTCCTCTTTTGCGAGGCACAACCACCGGAGTGGTCATGCTGGGGAGAGGAGGGGGGGAGGAAGGAAAGAGATAGAAAATGAAAAAAGGGGAAGGAAACGATGAATCGTATTCAAAAATAGAAAGATAAGCACCCGGTGCAAAAAAAGAGGCTGGCGAGCTGCTGGACAAAATCTTATGAACAAAAGGAAACAAGAAGCTTTGGGTTCTTAGGCTGAAGGCGCGGGTTGACGATTTGGCTCAAACTGGGCAAAACGGGGTTGGGGCTGATTTGGACCGGTCTGGCTATTGTGCGTTGTTGTCTTTGGCGAGCTGGGCGGCTTTGACAGCCCAGTGGCGGAAAGGAAGGACAGAGAACGGAAGTGGAAAAATAAGAGGTAGGCGATAGCACAAGAAAGAAGAAAGGGAGGAGGAAGAATACGGAGACGTAATCAAGGGGAAAGGGGGGGGGGGGGCAGAAAAGTAGAAAGAAAGAAGAGCGAGGTAGAAGAATTATAATATAAAGTATGGTTCTTATTTAGCACGGGGAGGGGGGGGGGGAGAGGAAAGAGGTAAGAGAAGAAAGAAAGAAAGAAAGGGGGAGTGACGCCGGGGTCTGGAAGGAACAAAAGAACCTGTACCTTCTCAGGACAGCAAACAGAGCCAGCGGGGGATAAGGAGAAAAAAGGAAAAAAAGGGAAAGAGAGAGAAAAGAAGAAGAGAAAGGGAAAAGATGAACAGGGGAAAAAGAAAAGAAAGAGAACCGAGTTGGGCCCAAAAGGCTAGTCGAACCCAGCTGGCAGCGGCCAAGCACCAAGACGAACGAGACAACAGGGAACCGGGGACGAGAAGACGGGAGACCGGGAGACTGATTCGAGCCGGGTCATTGGAGGGGGGGGTAAAGGGCAAATGAGGAACAAAAGGAAAAACGAGTAGACGGAAAGAAAACGGAACCGAGAGCGAGAAAAGAAAGAGGAAAGGAAACAAGCAGAAGCAGAAGGTGGGCACGGCGACAGACCCTGGTCCAAGCAGGAAACGGGCTGGCCGTCAACGCAGCAGACAAAAACAAAAAACACGAAACACGAGAGACGGAATCCAGAGCGGCGGTTGACGTGGGAGAACTAGAGACGTCGTTTGCCGATGACGAGACAAAAAGGACGCCTCTGCACAATGAGCAAGCACGTGTCTCGTCACGTCCGTCATCCGGAACCCAAGGGCAGAAAGAAACACACGAACCCGTCAACCAACCCGGAAAGCGCGTTTCTCTGCCAGATCGTTCCTGCCTCGGCCGTCCGTCCATTTCGGGACGGCAAGAGGCACAACACGCAACTGCACGCACGGACCGGATATTGTTCTTCACTGCTTTCGTATCCTAAGTCGATATACTACAGCACGCCTCTTTCAACGTACAGGCCTCTCGGTCTCAGCTGGCCCCCTCCCTCCCTTCTGCCCGCTGCCGCCCCTCCACCAACCAGCCTCCCCTGTCTTTTTATGGTGTTTTGTCTTTCTGGTCCTTTGCCAGTATTAAAGCAAGCAAACAATGCAACAAACGCCAACGGAGGAAAGGATAAAGAAAAGAGAAAATGCCCAAATGCAACCCGAAGCCGACCATGCTATACCGTGCAGAGATGCCGTAAGATCGATGCTTGGAAAAGAACGTAGAGAATAAAAAACAGAGCAGGCGAGGCGAAAGGGATCAAGGCCAGAGAAAAGGATAAACGCATGCAGGCCGTCCAGAGAGGTATCGTTCGCAAGCCGCCTCGCCTTCCCAGGACGGACGGGGAAAGACAACGGACGAAAAACAAGAACAGGAACAGACGAAACAAGACGCAACACGCCAGACAGTGAAAAAACAACATGGTAATGTATGCAACAAAACCTGGTGCATGCCAGTTTATATGCGATGCCGGAAATGCCGAAGGAGGTGATTTTGGTCTGCCGCTGCAAGGCAACTCCATCAGCCCGACCAGTCGTCCGCGTACTTGGCCCGGCGCGTCAGTTGGCCTAGCAGAGCGTCGAGCTCGGTCCAGTTCCGCGTATCCTCTGCAAACTTGCGGTGCTTGTGAGACACAATATGCTGCGCCTGGTTAGTTTGGCTGAAAGAGAGGGAGGGAGGGAGAGGGAACAAAACGTACATCATCAAAATCATCAAACTTGTCCTGGCAGTTCTCACAGTACCCAGGCTTCGGGTCCCGCTTGCGCGCCCGCGGCCGCACCGCCACAGGCGCACTCATGGTCCGCTTGTGCTTCTCGTCCACTGCAGGGCCCGCGTCCGCCGCCACGTTGCCCTTGGCCGTCGGCTGGGCAGCGGTCGGCGCTGCCGTCGAGCGTCCCACGCTCGTGGACCGACTGTAACCGGGACCCTGCGGCTCCTGCACATGCTCCATGCCCGAGTCGGCCATGCGGCGCGAGCTGAGGTCTTGCTGAGACGTCGCCGCTGTCGACTTCTGCAGCACCTTCCGCTGCAGACCGTGGATTTCCTTGCTGGTGCCAGCCCGCGCACCCAGCGTGCCCGTTGCCGAAGAAATCATCTGCGACCGGATGGCCGACGTGATCCCGGCTGCCTGCAAACCCGACGCCACCGGTTCGCCGGCAAAGCAGCGAGCGGACTTCGCCCGGCTGGTAAAGGCGTTCTGGAAGTCTGCGGATGCCGACGCTCCGTGCACCGCCCTCGTAGGCGGCGCTGCAGAGGCCACAGACGACACCGATCCAGCCGAAGCCGCTGCTGCGGCCGTCGTGCTGTCAAACGATCTCTTGTCCATGGAGCGAAGGCTGGCCGTAGACACGACCCGGCGGTTGTGCCCGTCTTCCATTTCGGCCAGCGTGCGCTTGCCAGTCACCTGCTTGTTCGCAGCCGCGCCCGCCCCAAGCCGGCTGGCGAGCACCTTTTGGGCAAACGTCCCGCCAGTACCAGCCACCTTGGCTGCGGCGGCAGACCGCATCCGCGCCTTCTTCTTCTCGGCGCGCAGCTCGATCTGGTCCGTATCCTCGATGAACGGGCAGCGCGTGCCGCGGCTGGGGCGCAGCTGCGGCCAGTCGCCTTCTTCCTTGTCCGCGACCTTGAGATACTCCCGCACCATGATGGGCCGCTGCTTCTCTTCGATGTCGTACACGTATATATACGGTCCTTTGAAGTAGATCAGCTCGCGAGTCGCCACGGTCGGGTCCCGATCCGAAGGCCCTGTCTGGCGCTCCTTGTCCAGCATCCGCAGGAGCGCGTGGTTCCCGGATAGACGCGATGCACCCTGCTGGTTGGCACCAGCCACGCCGCTGCCAACAGTGCCAGCTCCGTTTCGGATGCGCTGGCCCAGCTCGGCGCTGCGGTACGGGTCTGGCTCCAACAGCATGTCTAGAACACGCTGGAGCTTCTCGAGCGACCAGATCTTCTTGCCCATCTCGCGCGCACGGTGTAGGACATCCATACTCCGTGCCGGCTTAGGCTTGCGGATGGCGTCTTCGGCGGCACCAAAGGGCGCCAGCGGCATTCGGCGGCCTGGGGCGGTGCCGAACAGCTTGCGTTTGACAGGAAGCGAGGTGGTGGACAGGCCGAGACCCAAGTCGTTGCCATGGTTTCGGCTCAGCAAGGACGGGTTGATGGTTTGCACGTGCTCGTGGTCGGCTTCGGGAGCGTTGTTCTCCTTCTGCAGAGCGAGCTGCTGCTGCTGCTTCGACAAGGGCTTTTCCTCGGGGGGGATGGCACGGGTCGTGACGACGTGGGTGATGTCGATGGAGAAAAACTTGTCCTCTCTCTGTGAAGTTCAAGTGCATGATTAGCTTTCCACTGTGCTCGACAGGACCGCGTTTTTGGTTGATACCGACGTACCGCTCCGAGATACATCACCTGCTTCGCCAAGCGAGCACTCTGGTCTTCGGGCAAGCTGTCAAAGTAGAAGACCAGCTTGGGGAACCGCTGGCGCTGGCTTTGCTGCCACCGACGGACTTCCTCGGCCTCCTTCTCGGACACCTTCTGGGCGGCCGTGTGTTGGTGGTGCTGAGCCTGCTGGACGTGCTGGGCCTGCTGCTGTTGGACACGCTCGGTCGGGCGAGAGGCTTGCTGCTGTGCACGTCGCGTGCCGCTCACGCCGTTCCCGCCGAGGCTGTCGACGCGTTCGACCATCAGCTTCTTGGCCGGCGGCGGCTGGCCGTAACTGTCTTCCCGCTGCAGGCTCGCGTGGGAGCGTCTCTGCTTAGCAAACGCGGCCGACGTCGACGACGTGGCAGTGCCGCGTAGGGGTGAGTTGGCGGCATTGGGGTTCGACGCGAGCGGTACTCTCCGGACCGGCATGGACGATGACATGGTTGCAGCAAAGGGGACAGCAGCGGGCGAGGGGGATAGAGATACTGCTGCCATGAAGAGAGAGGAGGGGAGGAAAAGGGAGGCGCGATGCTAGGCCTGTAAACCAAACATGCTCTGAACGGGGAGATCAGAGTCAGTGGCTTGGCCGGACGGCAGAGGCGGAGACGGCGTCAAAACGCGTGTTGGGGGGGGGGCAGACCGACACGGTCGACGCGGGTCTCTGGGGCGGATGGGAGGAAGGAGAAGGGAGGAGAGTCGAGAAGAAAGAGAGAAAGAGAGAAAGAGAGAAGGGGAAAAAGAAAAAGAAAATAAAGACGAAAAGGACAAAAAAGTCTAATAAACACGCTGAAGCATTGGCATGGAACGAGTAGGGAGGAGCGAGAGACGAGCCTCCACACAACAAGGGCTCGACGTGCAGGGGAAAGAGACGAGAGACGGGAAGAGAGGAGAGGAAGAGAGCCGTCGGAAAGTCGAGGCAGAAGGAGATGCAGACCAAGAGCCGGACTCGACAGCTGTGAATCCAAAAAGGAGGGGAGAGAGGGAAGGTACGGGTGGTGGTGGTGGAGGGTGGTTGGTAGTGCGTGTGCCAGCTCCCTAGGGAAGAAAGCGCGACTTGCGGACGCTGCTCGCGGATTGGTCCGCCGTCAACAATAATAACGCCCGCTATGGGAAAGGCCTTTAGGCGCACGGGCCAGGAACGCGGGACGCCGCTGCCGCTACGGCAACGAAAAAAAAAACACCGTAAAAAACAAGCAACGCCCCACTGCGAAGATGCCTGAAAAGGCAGTTTTCCAGAAGGTCGAACGGAAGAGTCCGGAGCGACGGCCGCGCGCATCGAACGGCAGCACCACGACAGTGAAGGCGCTTCCATTCGGCCCGAATTTTCCTCCCAGAAGCACACACCATGCCAGGCCACAGGACGCCGACGAGTGCCGCGGCATGGCTTGCGCGTGCTGCCCGGCTCGTGCCGGCCTCCGCCCGGTCGGCGGCTCCGGCTCCGTTGTGCCGCCGGGCCAAGGCCGTTGAGCCGCAAGCTTCTGCTTCCCTCGGACCTACATATGCACAGAGGCGGCCTCGGCCAGCGCAGGGACCGCCCGCCCCGGCCCGCCGGTCCTATTCCACCGTCTCGGCGGCCGACCTGCTCTTTGGCCAGCCCGTGCACGAGACGCATCCGCATCTGCTGGAGCCGGGCGAACGTGCGTCTCTCTCTCTCCCGCTTCTCCTCGGGGGCGTGCCGCGACACTAACGTGCAAGTCACCCCCGGCATCTCGGCCCAGGAATACTACGACCGCCGCTGCGCCCTCGCGGCCGCCCTGCCCGCCGGCAGCGCCGCCGTGCTGCGCGCCGCCGACCTGCAGTACCGCTCGGGCGCCGTCTTCTACCCGTACCGCCAGGAGTCGGACTTCTTCTACCTCACGGGCTTTGCCGAGCAGGAGGCGCTGGCCGTCATCCGCAAAGACGCCGACGGCACCACCGGCGGCGACGCCTTCTTTGCCCTCCTGGTCCGCCCCAAGGACGCCCGTGCCGAGCAATGGTCCGGCCCCTGGAGCGGCGTCGACGCCGCCCGCGACGTCTTCAACGCCGACGAGGCCGCCGACATTGGCGCTGCCGACCGCCTGCTGAAGAAGCTACTGGGCGGCGCCCGCACCGTCTACATCAACGAGACCGCTGCCGCTTCTACGTCGTCGGCGAGCACGCCCTCCCCTTCCCTCAAGCCGATCCTCGACGCCGCCGGCGTCACCAGCGTGCGGCCGCTGGGCCCGCTCGTGGCGCCGCAGCGCGCCGTCAAGAGCCCGGCCGAGATCGCCAACATGCGCCGCGCCGGCCGCCTCTCGGGCCGCGCGCTGACCGACGCCATGCGGCGGCCGTGGACGCGCGAGAAGGACCTGGCCGCCTTCCTCGCCCACGGCTTCCACCAGGACGGCGGCGACGGCATCGCGTACGTGCCCGTCGTCGCGGGCGGGCCGCGCGGGCGGCTGATCCACTACGTGCTCAACAACGCCGCGCTGCAGCCCGGCGAGACGGTGCTCGTCGACGCCGGCGGCGAGTACGGCACGTACATTGCCGACATCACGCGCACCTGGCCCGTCAGCGGCCGCTTCACGCCCGCCCAGCGCGACCTCTACGAGGCCGTGCTGCGCGTGCAGCGCTCGTCGCTGTCGCTGTGCCGCGCCGCCGGCGGCCTGTCGCTCGACCAGATCCACCGCATCACCGCCGACGGCCTGCGCCGCGAGCTGGCCAAGCTCGGCTTCGACCTCGGCGGCTACGGCGGCGGCGACGCCCTCGCCTCCACGCTCTTCCCCCACCACGTCGGCCACTACGTCGGCCTCGACGTGCACGACACGCCCAGCTTCCCGCGCCACACCCCCCTGCGCGAGGGCCACTGCATCACCATCGAGCCGGGCGTCTACGTGCCCGACGACGCGCGCTGGCCCGCCGCCTTCCGCGGCCTGGCCGTGCGCATCGAGGACAGCCTCTGCGTCGGCGAGGAGGACCCGTACATCTTCACGACCGAGGCCGTCAAGGAGGTCGTCGACATCGAGGCCTTGCGCGACGACCCGGCCACCGCGTAGAGACACGAAACAGCATACATAGTAAGATGGGGAGCCCAAAATGCAACATCACGCGGTGTGCTCTTCTTTCCAAACGTTTATCTCAAAGGCGGGTTATCTCGTAGACCATCCCAGACCGTGCATAAACGCCTTGTACGCAGACGCCGATTGATCTGCCCTGCAGCCACATGCCTCCCGCTTGTCTCGTTCGTAGACCGTGTATATATATGAAAGAGACAAAAAAACATGAAAGACCAATGGGCGAGGAGAGTCTATATACAAATATAGGGGGTTGTGAGAGGAATTTTCTGGTATCTGTGCGAGTAGGGAGAAAATCAGAAGAGGCACAGGGGAGGTTGCGCAATCAACAGAAGCCTCTTGGGTCGAAGATGGCTCTGCTGTAGTTTGGCATCTGGAACGTAGGCCGGGCTGCCGCGTTGAAGAGCTGTTCAAAGGCCTGCAGTCGCCGGGACAGGTCCTGGTGCTGCTGCAGGATGGCTTTGTTTTTCTTTTCGAGATGGTGGATGTAGTCGGTCGCCTTTGTCAAAACCGTGCCCTATCAAAGAGTTAGATAATAGAACAACAAGCATAAGATGGAAGATCAAACTCACCTTGCTGACCTTGGGCGCGCGCCCGCCCTGGTTCGAGCCCTCGCCGTCGTCCTCCTGGTCCTCCTGGATGGTGTGCAGGGCCGGCACGGCGTCGCGCAGCTCGGCAATCCGGTCCTTGAGGTTCGTCCGGTACTTCCGCTCAATGTCGTTGTGTGCGGCCCGGTCCGCGGACTTGGGCTTTTCCTTCCCCTTGTCCGACGCTTTCGGTGGCCTTGCCGAGGGGTTGGTCTGCGCGGGCGACGTCGACGACGACGAAGACCCGAGCATGCCCTTTGCCATGTCGTTGTTGGCGAGCTGGCCCATGGACACCGTTCCTAGCCCAGGCCCAAACATGGACATCGGAAAGTTGCCAAACGTCGTGTTGATGTTGCCGCCTAGGCCGCCCATGCCGCCCATGCCGCCCATCCCACCCATGCCTCCCAGGCTGCCCATACCGCCCAGGCCGCCTAGGCCGCCCAGGCCACCTAGACCGGCCATGCCTCCCATCCCGCCCAGGCCGCCCATACCACCCATCCCGCCCAGGCCGCCCAGACCGCCCAGGCCGCCCACACCGCCCATGGGTGTGCTTGTGTTCATGGCAATGGCGATAAGCCGGCGTTGCTCAGCCTCGCTAAGGGCTGGCGTTTGGAGACCGAACATGGGGTCAAGAGGGAATGTCGCTGGCGGTTTCTCCCAGCTCAGGGGCGTCAGAAACACACCATCTCGGGCGGGGACGTCTGTGGGAGGGGGCATGGCATCCATGCCCGACAGCTGGTCGCCTAGATTGAGAGAAGCATATGAAAGGCCTTCGTCTTCTTCGGATAGTGCGTTTTCCAGTAGGGAATCATCAAAAGCTTGCTCTCTTCGCTTCTGCTGCTCTTTCCCTTGCCCTGTAGGCGCATCCGGAGATGCCAAGCCTTCGGTTCTGAAAGCACGATGTCGGTTAGAATGGGGTTCCCCCGAGTGTGGACTGGATGTTCCGCCTTACCTCTTCGGCGTCGAGCCCGGGGCCTTTGTGGTCTCTGCCGTTGTTGCATTTGTTTCGCCAACGTTGCCGGCTGCTTCTTCTCGGCTTTGCAACCCGCCCTCGGACGAACGCTTGTTCTTTTTCTGTCCTTCTTGCGGCTCTTGTTTCGGCTGCTGCTGCTGCTGCTGTTGTTGCTGCTGCAGTTGCTGCATCTGGTGCAGCTGTTGTAACTGTTGCATGCGCTGCAGTTGCTGCATCTGTTGCATCTGCTGCATCTGCTGTTGTTGAAACAGGAGCTGCTGCTGTTGCTGTTGCTGCTCCATTCGTCTTTGCTGCTGCTGCTGCTGTTGGTCCTGGTCGAACTGCATCCAGTAGTCGACGGAATCGAAGGGCGTCGTCTCCGTGTTGAGCTTGGAGCGTTTCCGGTCGTGTCCTTCGCGTGTCCGTTGTGATCGTGGGGAGAGAACAGCGCGTGGGCTCGTGCTGAATAGCGATGGGGAAGGTGAAGAGCCAATTGGACTGTACGGGTTTGTTCCGGAGGCCCCAGCAGATGCCGGCAGGGAGTCCAGAGATATGCTCGGTGCTTTTGAGACGGGATTCTGCGTCGTGCCTAGGTCGGCAGACGCGAGTGTGGATTCATCCCATAGCAATGGCGACTGGGGAGCCGCCGAGCCGAGTCCGGTGGCGCTGGTGGCCTGGTCAATCGGGTTGGCGGTCTATGGCTCGTCAGAACACAGATATCCAGATGCAGAGCAGCGAGAGGGGTGTGCGTCGAGGCCCTTGGCAGGACATGCCCTGGTTGTCCTCGCCGGTGTTGCCCGCCGAGTGCTAACTCGAGCAGGGCCCTTCTCCAGTGAGGTTAATGGGCTGCCATACCTGGTTGTTCGGCACTGAGAAGTAGCCAATGTTTTTAAGGAAGTCGGGGTCCATTGCGTTCTGGAAGAGTGTGCATGCCGGTGGCAAGGCTGAGTTGCGGCGACAAAGGGTATAAAGGGAGGCGGGAAGAGATCAGGGTAGCTTGCTGACTTGGAAAAGCAAGACACGGAACGTTTGTGACAGGAGATCGATCCGTTGGAAGGGGGCGACGATGGTGTATTACGGTAGAGGCGCTGGGGGGTCGTGCCGATCAAAGCCGTTGCAGTGTGAAGAGGGGGTATATGCGCCGGATGGTGTAGATTGGCCGCAGGCTATGCGCGTGACAGGCCAAGGGAGAGACAGACGTGCCGGGCAGTTGACGACAGGTTGGGATGACAAGCGAGACAGGCCAGCCAGGGCGACAGAGCGGCAAGGGCAGAGAGTCGGGCGGAGAAGGACCCTTTACGGGAGCGGCCGAGGCGCGGTACCGTGCATGGCGATGGCCAGGGCCACCAATTCAGCTGCAGAAAAGGAACCGTGGATCAACGGCGGCAGTGTGGAGGGTGGTATGAACTTCAAGGACGTCCGGTCGGGTGAGAGAGGGGGGGGTGGACAGATGCGGGTGAGATAATAGAGGGTCGCGGCGGCTCGAGGGGAAGGAGCAAGGGACCGGGAAGAAAAGAAGACAAATCGGAAAAATAGGATAAATAATAAAGGGGCAGACGGGACGGGAACAAGGTCGAAAATGCCAGGAACAATCAAAGAACCCGATTTCCAGAGGGAAAGGGAGAGAAGAAGGAACGGGTCGCCGCTCGGTAAAGGCAGGACGTCGCAAATCCAGGGCCGCGACCGCAAAAAGACAAACTCGGTGTCGAATGCCCGCAAATGGCCTGACTTTGCCATACCTGGGGAAGATACGCCAGGGCCCGGCGCGGCAGCCTCTGCGGCGGGAACAGAATCAGACCACTCGGCGCCGAGAGCTGTGGGAAATCGTACAATTTTGGGTCCAGTGGTTTGCACCTACTCTTAGACGGCCGCAATGGAGCCAATAAGACAGGGGTCCACACAAGCTAGAAAAGGTACATGCCGATGTACCTTGCCGTCTGGACTTGCCTTATTCTACTCCCGTCGGCCGAAGCACGATCACGGCCAAGCTGGGCTTCCTGTCCGCACCTTCCTTCCAGAACAGTGACAGGTGTGCGCGCTCGTGCTCGCCTGACTCAGCTCTACTATGTTGCCAGTCCGTAGAGCTTTGTCGTTCTTCCCTCTTTTCTACAGATACAAACAAATGCAAACTCCCTTTTGAACATCCTTGATGTCCCGCCGCGGCACACCTCGACCTCCTTCTTATTCAAGCATGGTATCTCGTCCAAAACGTCGCAAAGGGGCAGCAAATGGCCAGGCACGCGGGACGTCTTTATCGCAGACATCCGGACGCCAAACGTGCTTGTGGGCGGCTTGATTCGCAACCCTGGCATCACATGTGCAAACCTGTACGCGATGGTGCGGCGCCTCATTGAAAACGCACAATTCTTTTTTACAAAAAGGAGGGACATCTTGGTTTTGAGTGACGGGAAGCCGATACTCACAGGCATATACTACATTATGACCCTAGAGCCAGTATCTGTCCGGAAAACACCGGCCGTGCTGCGCGTCTTGACGAAAACGATAAAGTCGGGTCGGCTGGTTTCGTTCGATGACCAGGTCCGCGAACGGGACAAGCGCTGTGTTTTAACCAAGCAACGCTGCCGGTGTGCCAACTACCCCTTGTTTGAAGCTGTGCACATTGTACCGTTTACCCAAGCAGCTACGTGGTATGAGGCCCGTTTTGCAGCGCTGATCACGATCCCCCCGGCACCGCCCTACGAGCAAGAGACCAAATTCGCTGCAGAATGGCCTGCTGCTCCAATCGTCCATTCACCACCTCTTTTCCCACTTCAAAGTTTCCATACTGGTTGACGTGGGATTTTTTTTTGGCTGGCAAAGAGTCCTACGAACAAGTCACTAACAAGCAGAGGACAACTACAAGATTGTCTGCTTTCATCCTGACATCGACGACATCTCCGGCACGTTCCTAGACCGAGAACTGCTCGACGACCCTCGCCGACCGCCGGACGCTCTGTTCCACTAGCATTTTGAGCAGGCTGTACTTCACAACATGCGCGGTGATGGCGAAACAAAAGTGCCCCCCCCACCACTTTCAAGAGGACAGGCTGGACACCATTTTGAAGAAACTCGATGCGGCGCAGTGGGTGGAAGCTGAGCTTTTCAACCGACTAGCTGGGGAAGCAGGGCTACTGGAAGATCCGCCACTTGACGAGGACCCAGGTATTTTATGACTGCCGTGCATCGCCAACCCGGCTGAACGATGCGATCTACGAGGGAGGCAGCTGAAGTATACATTATGATGGTGTTTTGATATGATTCACGAGGCACTGGGGAGGGAGTTGAATAATCGGAATATCGCTGACATTTCTTAAGACGGAAAAAAAGCTAAACCAAAAAAAAAAAAAACCACAAAACAAATTGAAAATCAGAAACAAGCCTGTGACCTACCTTTGATACTTATTTCAGAAGAGACAGAACAATACCCTTCAGTCTCTGAGTATCACTAGCGATGAGGCGGCCCTCATACGTGAGTGGGCTGTCTTTCCAGATTGTGGCAAATTTTGTGAGTTGGACGCATGCGTTGGCGTCGATCCTAGGCATATACGAGCTGGCCTTGTTGTTCTCGCAATAGTTAACGGTGGCCATCTCTGCGACCAGACATTTGTGCACGGGCCCGGGCTTCTGGGGCGCCGTCGTGTCAGAATGGGAGTCGCGGATGGCGATTTGTTCATCCTGCACGCGGCCGTCCATGCCCCTGCCGTTGTGCGTATAGACAGGCAGGCACGTCAAGTGCGTCCTATGCACAAAGATCACAACAAACTTGCGGTACTTACTGTAGACGACCCCAAAAGCCGTCGCTGTCTTGTACGGGTCATCCCACGGAATGGTGTCGACGTTGTGAAGGTTGCTAAACTCGCTGTGGTGGGCAACATTGATGATGGCACCCGGCACCAGCTTCTTCGCGGCAGTCTCCGCATCCAGCACCTTGTCCGATCCTCTGCGATTCACAAGCGCGACCTTTTTGTGCCACATACTGTCCAGGTTCCTGCGCTTGAAGTCAATCGCACATCGCAGCGGCCACGGAAGGCTGCGGCCCTTGCCGTGGCCGCTGGTGTGTTCCGGGCGCGTTTTCTTGGAGGAGTTGGCACTGGGGTGAATGAGGCTTACATCGGATGGGGAGTCATTGTTCTGGGCGGCCGAGGGAAAGGCATCAGATGAGTCGTCCTGGCTGGGCATAGCAGCGGCACTGTTCTGCATGGTCTTGCGGCGGGCGACCGTTGTCCAGCCCGGAGAAGAGGGTCTTGAGGGTGTCTTGTGGGAGTCCATTTCAGCTCCTGTCTGATAGAGTCAGTCCAGATAAGTCTTGTCGATTTGTCTTGGATGGCTCTTGAGACCAGGGCTTGAAAAGAACAGCCACTCCTAGGCAGCCTCGCTTGCAGTTGTGTGTTGTCGATGATGGTCTACAAAAAGTTCCTGGACCAGACCGGGCAGCAGCTTGCTCTTTTATGCTGTGAGGGTTGGACATCGTGAACAGAGTGCACAAGAAGAATTGCTTTGTTTCTGAGCAAGTGAGAAAAAACACAAAGAAAAAGACCGTATATCACAATGCTTGTGTTCTTTGTGAGCAAGAAGAGACAGGTATTCTTGTTCACGATCAGATATTGTTTGGTTCATCGTTTTGTTCATCATTTTTTATCAATTCCTGTTCATTGTTTACTTTGGGGGTAGATTTTTTCAAAAGTTGAAAATTAAGAACCCACAGAATGAACAACACACCAGATGCCAGGTAGGACCGCCAAGATCATGCCGTCTAACCCGGCCCGCATTCTCGTTTTCGGTTTTCTGTTTTCGTCGTTCGTATTCGCTGTCCTTCCGCTCGTGTTCTCTTGTGATCTCGTGTCTCGTCGGACCTGCCAATAGCGGATGGTGCGCTACGCCATTAGTGGCACCAAAGACGGGATTGATTACCAATGGCCTGCTGCCGCGTTATAAGTAGCTCCCCGCGCATCTCTCTGCCCTTTTCCCCGGCCACGACCTGCTCCGGAACGAACGCAACGATAACCGGCTTCCGCGACCATGATTCCCGATCCCTACAACCCGCCGCTCTCGTCCTATCCGTCGCCGCTGGCCGGCTACGAAGGCCTGCCGCCGCTCGGCGACGAGAAGAACGAGGACGGCAAGAGCCTCAAGAACGAGCCGGCAGCGGCGCGCAGCCCGGCCTACGACGCGTTCATCGACCCGCTCGACCGGGGCGTCCGCGGGGGCTTGTAAGTCGGGGGGGGAAGCGGTCTGAAGTCGGCAGCGTTCCCAGCTCACAGGGCGGACAGCGACGTGCACATCTACTACAGCCACGGCAACGCCGCGCAGACGGCCTATGCGCGGGCGCTCTGGGAGCGCATCAGGCGGGAGTGTAAGTGTTCCGTGCCGCACAGCGCGTCCGCCGTCGTCCTCGTCGCTAACACGCCCGGTCCCCGAGCTGCGCATCTACCGCTTCTGGGACCGCCCCATCGGCCCGCACCCCATTGCCATGTTCGAGGTCAACCTCTTCACGCCGGCCCAGTTCGGCGCCTTTGTCCCCTGGCTCGCCATCTGGCGCGGCCCGCTGTCCGCGCTCGTGCACCCCAACACCACCGAGGGCACCGACGCCCTGGACGAGATCGCCGTCGAGCGCCGCAACCACACGCAGCGCGCCATGTGGCTGGGCGAGCGCGTGCCGCTGGACCTGACGCTGTTCGACACCATGGCCCAGAAGACGGCCGAGCAGGCCGCGTCCGGCGCGTCCACCGCGGGCACGAGCCTGGACGCCGTCCGCAGCAGCTTGGCGTAGGCCGAGAGAGTTGAAAGTGGCGCTCGCGCTCGGGCATGTGGGAAAATCCCCAATTTTGGCCTTATATAATATTGACCCACTGTTTGCTCCACTCAGCGGCAACGTAAAGTCACATGGGATGGCCCTATTGGACTATTGGCCACCCGTAGCGGCGCCCAATTCTCAATCCTGTAGACCGCTTCTCTTCGGCACACCCCTACTTCAACGTCATGGCTGATACTTCATGACCGACCTGCTCGACCGCAGAGACCCCGCGACGAACGTTCTACACAACCAGAGACAAGCAAGCGCCTGAAACACTGAGCCGCTGTACAACGGCCCAACTACTACCCTACGCGTTCGCCTGCCACGTTTCGATCGCTTTCTCTTTTTTCTTTCTGTCCTGGGCCTCCTGCAATCGAGTCCAACTTACTCTCGATTCGGCGACGTACTTACACCGACTCTTCTCTCTCTCCTCTTCTTTTCTTCCTCCTCTGTCTTTGCAGCCATGGATTCCACCGCCGACGAACCACCACCCCCCTTTCTCGCCAGCCTTACCAAGACCCCTTCGACCACGTCCTTCTACGAGATGCCGCGCGAACCCCGGCTAAAGCTGCTCGTCGCCGCCAACGGCCCTCGAGAGGTGGCATACGCCCAGAGCATCGCCGTGCGTCTGTCCAAAGAGCCCAAGATCACGACCACCGTTATCGCCGACGTGCTCACCCACCGGCTCGTGCACGAGTTCCCCTCCCATGTCAACTGCGGTCTGCGCACGACCGCCGACGGCAGCAGCAGCTGCTACGACAACACCAAGACGACCGAGACTGTGCGGCAGCGCGCCTTTGAGCTCGTCGCATGGGCCGACCTGCTGGTGCTGGTGCCCATTGACGCCGACCACCTGGCGCGCATGATGGCCGGCATCGCCGACACGCTGCTGCTCGAGGTGCTGCGCAGCTGGGACGCGTCCAAGCGCATCCTGCTGGTGCCGGGCATGTCGACGCACATGTGGGAGAACCCGGTCACCAAGCGCCAGATCAGCAAGCTGCACCGCAAATGGCACTGGATCCGCGTGCTGCCGCCCATCCTGTGGCACTACGACACCACCGCCGCCGAGGCCGCCGACGCCTGCTGCGACGGCAGCAGCAGCAAGGGCGCGGCCACGTCTGCCGCCGCCGTCGTGTCTGCGCCGCGCAAGCGCATCGTCGAGTGGTCCTTTTTCAACGACCTGATCGGGCTCATCAAGAACCACGCGGACCTCTTGACGCTGGGACACGACGTGGACGTGTCCGTGCTGGGCGGGCGGCCGCTGTCGCTGTCGCCGTCGTCGCTGTCGTTGTGCGGTGCTGTCGGCAGTGGCAGCGGGGGCGGCGGCCTCGGCGGGGCCAAGCGGCAGCGGGCGCGTCTGCCGCCGGAGATCTGGACCATGATTCTCGAGCACACGGGCGACTGGGAGCTGGCGCAGGCGCTGAACGTGTACACGTCGCTGCCGATGCCGACGGAGGCCGGGTGGCGCGAGACGCCGAGCGACCCCAACGACCCGCTGCAGGTGTTCATGCACGAGCTGGAGTGGACGCTGCTGACGGCGAACACGGCGCGGGTGTGCCGCAAGCTGGCGACGGCGCCGACGGCGCTGCACGACCTGTCGGTGCTGGCGATCAAGCTGGTGTTCAAGTTTGTGCTGGTGGACGTGCTGGTGTACATCGAGGCGCACTGCCCGCTGGTGTTCCGCAACTTCTGCGGCAAGATCGTGCCGACCAAGGCGTCGGCGTACTGCGGGCGGACGGAGATCCTGGACTGGTGGGTGCGGTCGCCGTCCTTTCTGGAGAAGCAGTACGACGCGGACGCGATGGACGGCGCGTCCAAGCACGGCTACGTGCACGTGCTGGAGTGGTGGCGGCGGTCGGGCCTGCCGCTCAAGTACACGGAGGCGGCGCTGGAGCAGGCCAGCGCCAAGGGCCACGTGCGCGTGCTGGAGTGGTGGCGCGAGGCGTCGCTGGCGAGCGCGACGCGGCCGGCGGCGGCGACGGTGGTGCTGAAGCCGGGGCGGTCGCTGATCTGCGCGGCGCAGTACGGGCGCGTGGCGGTGCTGCGCTGGTGGGAGGAGAAGAGCGGCGTGGACGCGGGCCACCAGGACAGCATCTGCAAGGTGGCGTCGCGCTGGGGCCAGGTCGAGGTGCTGGAGCTGCTGCGCGAGCTGCGCGGCGACGACAAGATCACCTTCAACCACCTGGTGCTGGTCGAGGCCACGATGCACTCGCACCTGGGCGTGCTGGACTGGTGGAAGCGCTACGCGCACGGCCAGCTGCCGGGCATGGACGGCCGCCGCGCCAAGCAGGTCGAGTACCGCACCATGGACATCGAGGAGGCGCTGGAGGACGCGCTGGGCGACCAGACCGCGGTGCGGCGCTGGTGGGCCGAGAACGGCCTGAACCTGGGCCTGGGCACGAGCGAGTGGATGAAGTCGCGGTATCTGTGAGGTTCTCCAGGGGGGTGCTTTGTTTGTTTGTTTTTGGGAGCGAGTTTGGCTTTTTTTTTCTTGGCATCTGGGCGGCGCATCATGGCGACAAAGGGATCATGGCGTTTCTTTTTGTTCTTTGGCAACGGATCTGGCTGGCTGGGATTGCTACTGGGACGGACAGGCTGGAACACAGAAAAAGGACTGGACAGGACTAAGAAAGGCATCTGCAGACAACAAGAACAATGGGTATCGAAAAAAACATCAACTGCTCGCCACCATGTACTTTTCCGGCACGCTCGCGATCAGCTTGCGCAGCACCTTGATCTTGCGGGCCTGCTGCCGGTCCCGGGTCTCGGCCGCTGCTGTCCGTCCGTCGTGCCGCCGCTGCCCGCTGCCGTACACCACCGTGAAGTCGGGAATACGGGTCCCGGGCGGGACGACCGTTCGCGGGGCGAGTGTGCAATACTGGGGGGGGGTCAGACGAGAAGGGAAAACAAGACTGGAAGAGAACGTACCCGTCCGATGCTGGCCCCTCGCCCGACCTGGCTGCGGGCGCCAACCACGCTGCCCTGGCCGACGGCCGCGCCGGCCTCGACGGCCGCCCCCGACTCGACCGACACGTAGTCGCCCAGCGTGACGCTGCCTTCGGGGGGGTCCGTCGTGGTCGTCGCGCTACTGCCGCCCACCACCGCCCGCTCCTCGACAATGCACCGCCGTCCAATGTTGACGGGCCCCCCGCGCGCGTCCAGCCGCGACCGCGGGTGGATGACGCTCTCGCCGCCGATGGTGACCGGGAACGAGCCGGCGACGGCGACGGCGTCGGCGATGACGGCCGGGCCGATGTCCTTCCCGCCGGAGACAAAGTGAATGGGCGTGGTAGGCGCGGCCGACGCCGAGAGCACGGACTGGCGTTTGGACATGGCCGAGGGGGATGTCGTGTTGACGACCGTGTCGTCGTCGTGGCTGGACGTTGGACGAAAGTGGTTTAGAGGCTGCGGATCTGCAGCGTAGTTTGTCGACCAATCAGAAGGCTTTGTGCCTTTGCAGCCATTTCCTCTCCATTTCAACGCCTCGAAACCGACTCCCCTTGTGCATGAAAGCACAGCGCCTCGATTTTGAAAAGAACTCTATGGAAAGAAAGACAATAAAATTAGGAAAAATACCAGCAGAGAATCCCAGCTATATTCGCTTTCTGTGGTTGCATTGGCTTCTGTCAGGGTTTACAGCAGCGTATTAGCTTTCAACAACCCCTCATTGGCCGAGAATGCCCCATAACTCGCGCGCACGTGACCAAAATCAGCGAGAAACCACTCTCTTCCCCGGGAATTCGAACTCCATCACAGCTTTTCGGCTTTCCAAGCACCCCCCTCAAAAACCCCCATCCTCCTCCGGACGGCAGCTGCTCGACCCGCTGCTCAATCGAGCCGCGTTTCCTTTATTCATTTTGCTTGTCTGGCCCCTTTTTGCAATGCTCTCCCGCAGCGCTGCGGCCGCCCCCAAGGCGGCCGCCCGGGTGTGCGCGGCGCCGGCGGCCACGGCACGGACGACAACGAAGACGATGACGACAGCGGCGGCCTCGGACGCAACAGCGGCGGCGGCAGCGTCGGGCCGTGCGTTCTCGACGTCGACGGCGCGGCCGTTTGCGGCGGTGCAGGATGGCACGCCGGCGACGCCGAAGGCGCGCACGTACGGCGGGCTCAAGGACCAGGACCGGATTTTCCAGAACCTGTACGGGCGGTATCCGCCGGACCTGAAGCACGCGCGCAAGATGGGCGACTGGCACAAGACGAAGGAGATCCTGCTCAAGGGCCACGAGTGGATCATCAACGAGGTCAAGGCGTCGGGGCTGCGCGGCCGCGGCGGCGCGGGCTTCCCGTCGGGGCTAAAATGGGTGGGTTGCGCGCCTGGTCCTGTACGTTTTGGGAGGGCGTGTCTGCTAACGGGAAACAGTCGTTTATGAACTTCAAGGACTGGGACAAGGACACGAAGCCGCGGTACCTGGTGGTCAACGCGGACGAGGGCGAGCCGGGGACGTGCAAGGACCGCGAGATCATGCGCAAGGACCCGCACAAGCTGATCGAGGGCTGCCTGGTGTCGGGGCGGGCGATGAACGCGACGGCGGCGTACATCTACATCCGCGGCGAGTTTGTGTACGAGGCGGCGGTGCTGCAGGCGGCGATCAACGAGGCGTACGCGGCGGGCCTGATCGGCAAGAACGCGTGCGGGTCGGGCTACGACTTTGACGTGTACCTGCACCGCGGCGCGGGCGCGTACGTGTGCGGCGAGGAGACGTCGCTGATCGAGTCGCTGGAGGGCAAGCCGGGCAAGCCGCGGCTGAAGCCGCCGTTCCCGGCGGCGGTGGGCCTCTTTGGCTGCCCGTCGACGGTGACCAACGTGGAGACGGTGGCGGTGTCGCCGACGATCTGCCGGCGCGGCGGCAGCTGGTTTGCGAGCTTTGGGCGCGAGCGCAACCAGGGCACGAAGCTGTTCTGCATCAGCGGCCACGTCAACAACCCGTGCACGGTGGAGGAGGAGATGTCGATCTCGATGCGCGAGCTGATCGACCGCCACTGCGGCGGCGTGCGCGGCGGCTGGGACAACCTGCTGGCGGTGATCCCGGGCGGGTCGTCGACGCCGATCCTGCCCAAGGCGGTGTGCGACGACCAGATCATGGACTTTGACGCGCTCAAGGACAGCCAGTCGGGCCTGGGCACGGCGGCGGTGATTGTCATGGACAAGAGCACGGACGTGGTGCGCGCGATTGCGCGCCTCAGCCACTTCTACCGCCACGAGTCGTGCGGCCAGTGCACGCCGTGCCGCGAGGGCAGCAAGTGGACGGAGCAGATCATGCACCGCTTCGAGCACGGTCAGGGGCGCGAGCGCGAGATCGACATGCTGCTGGAGCTGACGAAGCAGGTGGAGGGGCACACGATTTGCGGTGAGTCGCTGTCTTGGATCTCGTTTGACACTGCCTGTACCTGTACTGACAAACATCCCAGCCCTCGGCGAGGCCTTTGCCTGGCCCATCCAGGGCCTGATCCGCCACTTCCGGCCAGAGCTGGAGGCGCGGCTGCAGACGTTTGCGGCGGAGAACGGCGGCGCGCCGCTGGCGGGCGGCTGGGAGCACGATGCACGGGCGCACGGCAAGCTGATTGCGCCAGGGCAGTAAGCAGGGGCCGTGGAGGACCGGGGGAGGGTAGACAGGGGCGGACAAGAGGAAGGAAGACAAAGCTATTAGATCGAGCATTTGAGAGAGATTCTATCTGTGGTCGCCGTCTGTCTCGTATATTTATTATTGATTTTTGCTCTCTATTTTCTGATGCCTTGATTCTTCGATTCTTTGATTCTGGTCCTTGACTCGGCCGCTGTGGCCCAGACGCGGCAACCGCTGTCCCCGCTATCGGATGCAGCCTTGCGCTACAAAGAGCCAGTTCTCCGTTCTCAGAACAACCTCACACCTCCAGCCTCAGACAACGCGCTCACAGCTCTTTTGTCTGGGGTGGTTGCGTGGCTGCTCGTGTCTCTGTTCCCATCCGACGCGATTGCTTCCCGTCCGTCCGTCCGCCTACAGCCATTACCGCCTCTTCCCTCCCTTCAGCCTCACCGTACTTCCATCTTCCCTTCTTCCCTCTCCCTCTTCTCGCCTCTCCTTCTCCTCACCTCTTCTCTCTTCCCTTCCTCCCTATACCGCCCCTTAGGTCTGCCCGACCCAATTAGCCACAATGCTACTGGAACAGACCATTGCTTTCCTGACGGATCCAGGTACGTCTGCTCCCTCCCCCCCCCAGAGTGCCATGCACACCGCTTACCTGGCACGCAGTCGGGCTGGAGCGCACGCTCCGCTTTGTGCACGCGCTGTTGATCATCACGGTGAACTCTCCGCTGCTGCTGGGCTTTGTAGCCACGTCCGTTGTCCTGCCGGTGCTGGTCGAGCAGCCGGCGCCGCCGTTGGCGCCGTCGTCGTCCAAGGGGGCGGCGGCCGCAGACGTCGCCAGCGCTGTGGCGGCCGTGGCCGTGGCCGAGCCGATCCTGCGCGGCATTCTGTCGCGCATTAGCCTGACGCGGGTCTTTTTCCGCACGTTCCGCTTCCTCGACAACTTTTACGACGCCCACCAGCTGGTCCTGGGGCTGGTGGGCAGCGGCGGCGTCGGTGACGACAATGCCGGCAGCAGCAGCAGCAGCAGCACCGCCAAGACACCCTCTCTCCAGAAGCGCCTCAGGACGCGCGGCGTGCCCGCGCTGGACGCTGCGGCGCGCTTCTGCATGGGCGTGTACCTGGCGAGCGACCTGCTGCTGCTGGCCGACGCGCTGGACGTGCCCGGGCTGGAGGTGTGGGCGCCGGCCACGCGCCGCCGCCTGCGCCGCGCCAGCCACCAGCACTGGTTCTTTGCGCTGGCCGCGAGCGTGGCCGCGGGCGTGCTGCGCCTGGCGGTCGAGCCGGTGTCGGTGCCGTCTGAGGAGAAGGAGGCTGCCGCCGACGGCGACGACGACGGCGACGCGAGCGGCCCCGACGAGCCCGCGGACGGCCCCTACGGGCGCCGCGAGCAGCAGCGCCTGCGCCGCCAGGTGCGCCGGCGCAAGCGGCTGCAGGCCGCGTGGCTGCGGGCGGCGCGCACGCGGCTGCTGGTGCTGGGCCGGCGCCTGGTGGCGGACGCGTGCGACCTGTTTTTGCCGGGCGCCTCGGTCGGCTGGCTGCCGGTGCGGCAGCCGCGCACGATCGGCCTGCTGATGCTGGTGTCGACGGCACTGACCGCGTGGGAGGCGTGGGAACGGTGCGGGCGGACGGTGGCGGCGGCGGCGGCGGCGGCGGCGGCGGCGGCAGAGAATTCGAAGCGGGCAAAGGCGACGAAGACGGAGAAGCCGCCGGCGGCACCCAGCGAAAAGACGACTGGATGAGACCACGACCGAATACGCACGCCCTTGTCTCAGCGAGCTTAGACAGATATAGACAGAAAGACGGCTTGCTATTAATGGAATCTCATGACTACATTCTCTTCTTCTTTCCCTCCCGTTCGCCTAGGCCGCGCTCGGCCCCGGCGGCCGTGCCGCCACCGTGTGGCTCGTCCCCGGTCGGCTGCTGCCGCCGCCGCTGGTGCTCACGACGCTTGCGCGCTTCAGCTTCTTGGCCATCGTCCCCTTGGTGTCGAACAGGCTCTTGACCCGCCGCAGCCGCGCCCACCGCTCCTTATCCTTGGCCTCGCGGCTGGCCTCGTCCTCCTCGTCCTCTGCGCGGTCGCCGGGAACGTCACCCCCAGCCTCTGCTACTGCCTTTCGCACGGGCGTCGTGGGCGGCTCGGCCACCGGACCGCCCGAGGCGCCGGGCGATCCTGCTGCCGTGCGCGGAGACGCTTCTGCCGCGGCACCGCCGGGCGTTGCGGGCCGACTGTCCGCTGCCGCCGCCGGCGCCGCCGCCCGCCGGGCGCCGACGCGGTTGCGCAGATACGCGTCGTTCCGCAGCATCTGGACCAAGACCAGCCAGCCCGGCGGCGGCCCGTCGTCCCCGCTGCCGTTGGCGGCGGTCTGCTGGGGCGGGTGGCCGCGCCCGGTGCGCGCCCCCCCGGGATTGCGCTGCACGGCGCCGTTGCGCCACGGGCAGAAGAAGCGGTGCTCGCGCACGCCGTCGAGGTGGTCCATGGGCGCGGGCTCGAGCACGGCGCCCGTGTCGGGGTCGACGTGCTTGCTCTTGAACATCCACAGGCCCAGCCGCCGCAGGCAGGCGTGGCACGACGCCGAGTTGGGCACGGCGCCGATACGGCTGTTGGTGAGGCCCTGCCAGCCCAGGAGCGCGAGCGCGAGCGCGGCGCGGTTGGGCGCGGGTGGTGTGGAGGGCGTGTCTGGCGCCTCGGCCGCCGCTGCCGCCGCCGCCGCCGCCGGCTTCGTGTCGAAAAAGTCGGGCGGGAGCGTCGACAGCACCGCGTCCAGGTCCAGCCCGGCCGGCAGCCGCAGGTTGAACGCGTACGGGAGAAAGTCCTTGCGCGCGCACAGCTCGTCGTAGCGCTGCCGTAGGTCGGCCACAGCCTGGCGCGGGCTCGCGAGCGGCAGCCGCAGCAGGCTGCTGGCACACCCCTTCTTCCGCCACAGGCAGTCCTCCTGGTGCGCGGCCACCAGCAGGTCCGCGTAGCGGTCCACGAGCGCCTCGCCTGCATCCGCCTCCGTCGCGGCGGCAGCGTCGTCGCCGCCGCCGCCAGCACCGTCGCTGCCGCTGCCGTGCTCCGGCGCCCGGCTCAGCTGCACCACGACCTCCTTGCTGCACAGCGTGCACCGCACCCGCTCCTTGCCCTGGCACACCCAGCCGCGCTTCGCCCACTCGATCTCGTTGATGCGGTCCGGCTTCGGCATCCAGTCCGTCAGCTCCTGGAACGTCGCCAGCCGCCGCAGCAGCTGCTCGCGGTCGTCCGGACAGAACCGCGGCGCCGGCGGCTGCATGGTCTGCGTCGTTGTCGTCTGGCCTGTCAGGCCTGTCAGGCCTCCCGCGCTGCTGCTGCTGCTGCCCCATCGCCGGAGCAGGTCGCTGGACGTCGTTGTGCCTGCTGCGGCGGCGCGCGATGCCGCCGCGGCAGCAGCACTGAGCGTCGTGCGCCGCCGCTTGGCGAGGAACTCCATGCGGGCGGCCACCGAAGACGTTGTTGTTGTGGCTGACGAGGCCGACGCGGTCGAGGCCGGCGAGGCCACCAGGGTGGCCGGTGCCAGGGGGGAGTCGTCAGGGCTGCGGGTGGTCGCGGGCGCCGAGTCCAGAAAACTGTGACGAGCATCGGCCCTGTCGTCCGTCGCCGGACCGGAGCGACTGCCGATGCCCTGGAGGAGGGCGTTGAACTTTCGCTTCGTTGCGTTCATGTTTGGAGGATGGAGGAGTGAGGGAGAGACAAAGGATGTGCCAAAAGGGAGAAGAAGAGTATGGATGACCCTCGTCAAGGCGAGAGGTTGGCGAGTTAGTTGCACACAAAGAAATCCATTGTGTATCTGCTTTCAGAAGAGAGCTAGTGTTGAAACGGCGAAAAGGAGATGGTAGCCGCGTCGTGGACTTTTGAAGTCGCGCCTCGATACAGACCCACAATTGTCGCCAGCTGGTGCCAGGTGCCACCCCAGATCTGCGAGTACTTGTGGAGCCCTGGTGGCGGGCAGTTCTCGAGCTTTTCTTGGACGGCACTTCAACACCAGGCGAACCATTGCTCCTACACAAACGGCGAAAAACCAAACGAAACGCTGCCCTGGCTCTCCGTCTATCTACTTTCCACATCAGGTCATTCCAGAGCCTCTACACACGCCCGGCGACCATCTACACCAACGCCTCCAGAAGAGCTTATACGCCGCCCGCCTCTGCACGACCCCGGCCGAGACGCACAGACACCATGGCGACGGCACCGACATACGAGAAGGAGCTGCTGGTGGCGCAGCTGGCCGTGCAGCGCGCGGCGATCCTCACCAAGAAGGTGTTCCACGAAAAGGCCAAGGGCACCGTCTCCAAGGACGACAAGTCGCCCGTGACGATTGGCGACTTTGGCGCCCAGGCGCTGATCATCTCGGCGCTGCGCGCGAGCTTCCCGGACGACGAGATCGTGGCCGAAGAGGAGGCCGACGGCCTGCGCGCCGACGCGGCGCTGCGCGAGACCATCTGGGGCTTTGTGCAGCGCGCGCGCCTGGACGACGCGGCGGCCGAGGCGCTGCTGGGCGGGCCGATTGCGAGCATCGACGCCATGCTGGACCGGCTGGACGAGGGCAAGAGCGCGGGCGGCCGCACGGGGCGCATCTGGACCATCGACCCCATCGACGGCACCAAGGGCTTCCTGCGCGGCGGCCAGTACGCCGTGTGCGTCGGCCTGCTGGTCGACGGCGACGTCAAGGTCGGCGTGCTGGGCTGCCCCAACCTGCCCGTCGACGACGCGGCGCCGCTGACGGCCGACATTGGCGTCAACCAGACGGACGACGCCGGCACGCACGGCGTGCTGTTTGCGGCCTCGGCGCCCGGCAACGGCGCGGCGGCGGCGGCCTTCAGCCGGCCCCTGACCAGCGGCGCGCTGGCGACGCCGCCGCGGCCCATCGCCATGCGGCGGCTGGACGCCAACGCGCCCGACCTGTCGGCGGCCAGCTTCTGCGAGAGCGTCGAGGCCGGCCACTCGAACCAGGGCGAGGCCGCGCAGATCGCGCAGCGCCTCGGCATCACGCGGCCGAGCGTGCGCATGGACTCGCAGGCCAAGTACGGCTCCATTGCGCGCGGCGCCGGCGACATCTACCTGCGCCTGCCCGTCTCGGCCACGTACCAGGAGAAGATCTGGGACCATGCCGCCGGCGACCTGATCGTGCGCGCCGCCGGCGGCCAGGTCACCGACACGCTCGGCCGCCGCCTCGACTTTGGCCAGGGCCGCACGCTGGCCGAGAACAAGGGCGTCGTGGCCGCGCCGGCCGCCATCCACGCCCGCGTGCTCAAGGCGGTCCAGGAAGTGCTGAAGATTGCCCCGGCCGCGCTGTGAGGGGTTGCGCACTGGGACAGTATAGAGACGGTACGGACCAACCGAGCTGTTTTCATGCATAGTGTACAATAGAGACCACGTAGGCAAACCACCCACAAACCACCACGCCCTTCCACTGCGCCTTCCCTACTTGACCTTCTTCTGCTTCAGCGCAATCGTCTCGTCGTTGATGAAGATGCCCTTGCCCTTGTACGGCTCCGGTTTCCGCCACTGCCGGATGCTGGCGGCAAACGTCATAATGTCCAGCAGATTGATGCCCTCCAGCAGGATGCGCGTCGGCTGCGGCGTGCTGGCCTTGACGCCCACGGGCACGCCCATCTCGACCGCGTGGTTGAAGCCGAGCTTGAGCACGACAAACTGCTGCCCCGGGTACGCCTCCTTCTCCGGCCGCTCCTCGACCGTAGCACGGTAGCCGATGCCGACGAGCCGCAGCACGGCCGTGTGGCCCTCGGAGACGCCGAGGATGTACTGGTGGATGTGCGCCCACGTTGTGCCTGGGGGGTTAGTGGACGAGCAGGGGGAGTAGGGAAAGGACGAGGAGAAGGAATAGACACGCACCCCACATCTCCCTCTGCTGCTTCACCTCGCGGTCCTCAATGGAGAGGGTCACGCGCTGCGCCTCCGTATCGTAGTCCATGTGGACAAACGCCGGCACGATCAGATCGAGTTTGCCTGCGACGGCACGGTCAGTACACAATAGTCCTCCCCGCCCACGCGGAAACACGCACCCAGAGGCCCCTCCACCGACACCGTCCGCTGCAGCACACGGATGTAGCTCGTCGGGTCCTTCTTCTCCTTGAGCTCGCCAATCGTAAACTGCACGCCCTGCGGAATCGGAATGGGCATGCGGCCCAGCCGCGAGCGCGGGGCGGCCGTGGCCGAGAAGCAGCGGACCGCCGCTGGCCGTGCTGCTGCTGCTGCTGCTGCTGCTGTGCAGCGGTCGACTGGCCGGGAAGAGAGCAGAAAGAGAGACGGCGCGGCGGCGACGCGGCTGGCCGGTAATGTCCTTGTTGTCGTCGTTCTCGCGGCCGACTCGGCCGCCCGTGCCAGAGCCCGTCCCCTGCTCGGCGCAAACATGGTGTCGCAAGGGGGGGTGTGTGTGTGTCGTTGTGTGGGAACGGAAGAAAGGGGACTGCTGTGCACACAGGTGGAGCGGATTTTCGCCTGGTGTGCGCCCCGTTGCCGTCGTCGTCTGGTTCTTCGCTTCGTCCAAGCTTCGTCAAAAAGCTTCAAAACTTTGCCGAGAAGGCTCTCTCCAAAGGCCCACTTCGGAACTAAATTGGCGCACGTGACCGCGCGCCGATGCGTGTTATTCCTTCCGCAATAGGAAATCAGACGGACTTCGCTCTTTCCCCTCATATACAAACGTGTATGCTTTTGCGTGGACTTGTAGGAGTATATATGTATTTTATCATGGAGGGGTGCAAACGTGTTTCCTTCTCACTTCAACTTCAGCTCTGTCCATATTCGAGCGCACGCCGGCGTCCTTCCCCGCGGACAAACGCAAACATAGACCAGCGTTCTGCTCTGACTCGTTCTTTCGTCTTACCTCTTTCGTTTCTACAGCCGCTTTCAACTCCCAATCGTTTGGAAAACTCGGCCTCTTTCGAGACACTCCAGCTCGCCTCGCAAAGTACTCTGCCTTCTGTGTTCTCCTCGGCGCAAAGCATCATCATGCTCTTCTCCAAACGTCTGCAGCTCGCTTCGGTCACCTGCCTATTGCTGCCACTTGTGTCCTGTTTTTCCTGGTCGCCAAGAGCAGTGGTATCTTACAGTGAGTTCCATTCCTTTGATAACAAATATGCCTGGCTGTGAGAAGGGAGGCTAACCTCGTAGAGCCAGGTGATGATGTACAGGCCCCGCTCCAGTCCATGAGTCCCTCGGAGATGCTACGTTTGGGCATCAGGCGCCCGCTGATCTACGAGCTGGCCCTGAACGAGCTCCAGGAACTCGAGGCCGAACCTCTATGCCATCGGGTGGCAGCGCGGCTGCTGGTCAACAACTGCCAGCTGCTGGAGGGGAAAGACGACGCCACGGTTCACACCAACAGCGACCGCAAAGCGCGCGACTTTGTGGATGCGTACGCTGCCAGCCTGGCCATATGCGACCTGGAGCGGGCCAGCTTCAGCATCCCGCAGGCGTGCATGCCTTTCCGCGAGCCGACGCTGAGCACGCTTCCGCTGGGGGACACGGCACAGCTGCACGTTTCGTCGGCGCAAATCAAGGCGTGCCTGACCGGCTTGGGCGACTCGCCGTCGGCGTGGAATACCTGGGTCAGCTACAGCCACAAGGCCGTTCGGTTCTGTGAGGCCGCCCGCGCCGACCATGAAAAGAGTATGGCACCAAAGAAAGATGGGGGTAAAGAAGACTCGAGAAAGCTAACAAACGTGACAGCGCAAAACATATTGCTCTTTCAACGACTGACACGCGTCATGGCCAAACTGACGGACAACGTCGAGGCTGAGCTGCAGAAACGCATGGAGATGTGGGATGCTGTCGCGCGGCACACCAGCGAGAAGCTCAATCACCTGGCACCACAAGCAGACCACATCTGGCAGCGCCTGAAAGAGGTGGAGGACTATCTGGAGGGCAACATCCAACATGCCTTCCGGCAGGCGGAAGCGTCGGCATCCGAGGGATTCCAGATGGCGCAGGATCTCCAGAAACTGCTCTCCGTCATGACCAAGGCGATGCTTGACAACCAAGCACGGATGGCTGCAGAGCACGAGCAGTCGCTGGAGCGTGCCGCCGGGCGGGTCAGCAGCGAGATGGATGTGGTCACAACCTCAGTTCTCGCCGTTTTGTCGTCGGCCGCCTCGCTGCAGAACGAACTCGTGCGTTTGTCCTTCCTGGTCGCCCGCGTTTGCTTTTGCCCGTTTGCTGCTAACCAGAGCCCGTTTAGGAGATGTCCCGCCTGTACGCCGCCGACCTAGCTGCCCAGCAAGACGGTCTCGAAAAGGTGCGCAACGGCAACGAGACCTTTTGAAACGGAACGAACTGTGCAAGCTAACCACCATACCACAGGGGATGAAACAGCTGACGGGGTTGGCACAAACGTTGTCGTCCAGCTACACGGACCACGCCCACCTGCTCGCGCAGGCGAACAATTTGACAAGCGACATGCTCGACTCGCTGGACGCGACCGCCGTACTCTCATCCACGATTCGGACCTCTGTGTTGCAGCAGCAGCGCGGTGTTGCGCAGTGGTGGCCGCACTTTGTTCTGCCGTCGCTGTCTCTCATACTGGGGTCGTACGGCCTGCCGCCGTCACTGTTTCGAAACATCGGCCTGCTCGCATTTGGCGAGCTGCTCGGCATTCTGGTGTCCTCATTTGCGTGGATTGGCCAGGCAGCCGACGTTCTTCTCCAGTTTCCTGGCCTGACGAATACAACGACTCTGTTTTGACGAAGTATGATTGATCTTTACGTTATTTCTCGGGAGGTTGCTTTATTTTCTTTCATCGGGTTTCAAAGGTTTTGCTGTTTACTTTGTGGGATCTTCGGCGCATTCTCTTGGGATGTCGTTTATATGGAGGGCATGGGACTGAAGGCTGCGTTTCGGTGTTAGATTCATACGGGTTAGGTTTCCGTTCGGTTTGAGTGAAACGCGGTTCGCGCTGCCGTAGCAACGCGCCTTGTGGTGGGACCAAGAATTTGCGACAGCACCAAACGACGCCCAAGCCGCCCAGCGCCGTCCAACGCCACTTTCCGCGACGCTCTTTTTCCGCGCTTTGTCTTTCTTGCCTCCTCAGCCGCATGCGCGATCCCAATTAAACAAACGACTTCCTCCCCCCACTCTACACTCGAATCATGGCGGGGACCCGGCCACCACCGCGCCGCGCCGCGCCGAGCGGCATTGAGACGGTGGCGGCACGCCGGCCGCTTCGCAGCGAATCGGCCGAATCGGAAGACAGCAATGCAAGGGATGCGCGGCCGGGCACGGGCAGCAATGAGAGCAGCAGGGACAACGAGATCAACCAGAGCAATGGACGGACAACACGAGCACCACAGCAGAAGAAGCGCCCGCGGGGGGGCAGCGGCGGCGGCGGTGGCAGCAGGCGGAACAACAGCAGCCGAGCGGAACCTGCAGCCAGTGCAGAGTCGCTGTTTCCGGCCCTAGACGTGGAGGACGATGCGGACACGATCGTGGCGAAGGGTGGGGAGGGCACCGATGCAGAAGGCGACGATCGCAGGGACGACCATGGCGACAGACCTAGCGACGACGACAGACACAGCGACGACGGCGATGCCGATGACAGCGACTCCCGGTCACCGGCTAAGCGACGCCGGATCGAGGCCGAGCCCGTACGCACGACGCGCTCAGGCAAGGCCTATCTCGGCGTCGAGAGTGTCGTGAGCAAAGTGCGCACCGCCATCCGCAAGGCCGAGGCACCACCGCCGCCGCCCGCCAGAAGCAGGAGCAGGAGTAGGAGCAGGAGTAGGAATCAAATCAGGAGCCCGAGCAGGAACCAGAGCAGGAGCCAGAGCAGGAGCCCGAGCAGGAGCAACAGCCGCAGCACGACCGCCGCTGCCACCGCGCCGGCGCCGACTACCGCCCCGGCCGCCCCGGCGCGCCGCACCAACCCGACAAGGGCCACCCGCCGAGGTGGCCGCGCGACGCCGCCGCCAAAATTTCAAGTCACCAACACGACGGCACCAACGCCGGCGCACCCTAGCCCCGTACGGGGCCGCGGGCGGCCACGCAAGGAAGCTACGCCGGTCGCGCCACCGCAAGTAGACGGGCCATCGGATACTCCGGCGGCAGCCTCAAGAAGAGACTCAAGAAGCGGCTCAAGAAGGTCGTCCAGAAGCGGCTCAAGATCGCCAAGAAGGTCGTTAAGAAGCGAGCCAAGAAGCGAGCCAGGACGCGACTTGCTGAAACGATTTTTCAGAAACTCGTCGTCCGAGTCTTCGAGAAGCGACGAAGAGGATTACGGCGACGGCAGCATCGACAGCGTGGATTACATGCCCTCAGACGACCCCCGCTTTGGCTCCGACCCAATCGTTATGCCGTGGATGGTGGGCTTGCCGACCAAGCCGGTCACTGACATGGCGCGGCTAATGCAGACCAGCGGCTGGACGGACAAGCGAAGGTGGAAGACAGCCTTTCAGTGGCAGTACGAGAGTGAGGCTCTGGGCATCGAGCCGACCGTGCCGCAGTGCCGGGACCTGTGGTACCGGATGTTGCGCCTGGCGAACGAGTACGTGATCAACCATTACGCGACTGCCGGGTCGTCGTTTGAGACGGCCGTCGGCGAGAGCATCAGCGTCCTCTGCCGCGAGACTATGAACCCATTGCGGGCGACAGCGGCCCAAGAGACCAATCCCAGCCCAACCGCCATTGCCCTGTGGGCACGGCAACGGGCCGTCATTGCCGAGGACCTGGCGGCCTATTTGATTCCGCAGGCGGTGGCCCTCCTGGAGCGTATCTTTGGGCATGGGGGGCTTACATTTGTCGGGAAGGGGCCAGTTCCTCGCCTTTTTGAGGTCAAGGACGACGACGACGACGATGACAACGATGCTTTCCTCGGCGGGCGGCTGCGCGAGACGCCCCACGTGGGGGAGCATTCGCTGCAAACAATCACCCGTCTGCTGTCCTGGCTGGCGGCCCTGGAAGAGGCGCTGGCCCAAGAAGGGTACCGTGGCCTGCGGGACGACACAGCGGCTGCATCGCGCAGGCAGCTGCGGCCCTTGATCGGCCGCGTCCAGGACATGCTGTGCCGCGCCGAAATCGCGATGGGGCGGCTGCGGGCACCCTGCCGGCAGCCACATCCGCTGACACTGGCCGCGGATGAGACCGCCGTGGAGACGGTCGTGGTGGACGAATCGGCTTCTGAGGCGGAAGACGCCGAGGCGAGCCCCGCTGTGGCCGCGCAGCTTGAGGAGCGCGGTTCAGTGTCTCCGGACGCGTCGCCGCGCCGCGCCGCACGGGAGCCCGCACCAGAGCCTACCCCCTCACCGGAACCGACGCCACCGCCGCAGACGCCGGCAGTGGAAGCCCCTGTAGTCTATGCCAATGACGCCGACGAAGACGACGACGAGCCGATGATGACGTCGGCCCTCGCGCCAGGGCCGGAGTCCGAGCTGGGGCCGGGGTCAGAGCCAGAGCTGGTGCGACCGGCCCCGCCGCGCTTGTTCACGCGAGACGAGCGCAAGCGCGTGCTCTCGTTCCTGACCCGGACCGGCGGTGGCGGCGACCTCGCGGCGCTGGCCGCCGACCTTGGCTGCGCCGTGCTGGACGTGGCGCGGGAGGCCGAGGAGATCAAGGGCGCGGCGCGGCGGCTGGCGACACAGCAGCAGCGGCCGGTGCCACGGTGGTCACGGGCGGGCTACTAGGGGTGTTGGGGTGTTATTTTGTCTGCTCTGTTTCGTAAATTGATACCCAAGATCTACGATACTTGTCTGTATTTTAGGCCGTGTTATTGTCTGCTCAGGGGGATTTTCAGGCCATTTGCGATCGTCGCGCTAACGGTTGACCCCTGTCCTTCAGGGCCTGTCGGCCCATAGCGCCGGCCGCCACAGGCACATCCGCGCCCGTGACTGGCCTTCTCCTGGCTAATTTGCCAGAGCTCTCCCATGCGGCCTAGCGCCTTCCGCTTCGGGAATTTCCTCTGCGAACAACTGCCGGTTCCTGCGCTTCCTGCTTCACTTCTGTCCCTGGCCAGGCTGGCCCTTCCCCCAAAGGACGGCAACCCCTATTCCGAGGCCGTATCAAGCGCAGAGCAGGAAACGGGTGCGATAACGGTGAAAACGGTACCAAACGCGCACTACTGCTCCGTAATGCTACGCGTGCCTCCGTATGTGGACGCATCTTACTGGCCCCATAGAGCCCACACCTTAATTTCCCCCCCTTTCCAAGAGCTTCCCCGTTTCTTTCAATTTCTTCTCGCCAGCGACCTTTCAGCTGCTTTCGGCTTCTCTCGGCACGACCCAACCTGTCTCAGCATCCTTCCAGCATTGTTTTCGTGAACCGAGTCCCTTTGTTGATTCTTATTGTTTTCCACGACGCGCAGCCACGCGACACGTGTCTCATCACAAGCATCTTACCCACGAGCATCGGCACGAGCACCAGCACGGGCATCTCGCGACGACAGCTTCCCGCGCACAAGCCTTACGCACCTGCAGGTTGGTCCAACCGCCCACCCAGCGCCTGCCAGCATCGTACTGACCAACTAGATCGCCTCCCTCCTACCTCCGGACCCCCTCTCGACAGCACCATGGCCGACTCGAGTGACAACGAAGCTGCGCCGACCGACGTTCCCCCGGCTGTGGCTCCCGAGGAAGTGTCTGCCCCCGAGCCCGCATCGGAAGCTGCCGCAGACGCTGCGGCCGAGTCTGCTACCGAGCCCGAATCTGCGGCCGAGCCAGTGTCCGAGGCGGAGGCCGCCGCGACCGACTCGCCCGCCGAGGCATCGGACTCGTCTCCCAAGTCCACCAAGACGGCCCCCAAGAAAACAGGGACCATCGCCAGGCTGGCGGCGCCCAAGTCGACTGCGAAACCGACGTCTAGAGCAACAGGGGCCACGGCCGCCACGGCTGCCAAGCGCCCGTCGACCATCGGATCCAGCGCCACCGGCCCCACCTCGTCGAGCTCTGTCCGGCGGACCGGCCTCGCCAGCGGCGCCCCGGCGAAGCCCACTGGGACCACGGGAACCTCGCGCTCCAGCCTCGCCGCCGGCGGCCTGAGCAAGCCGCCGACGCGGCCCGCGACCACCGCCACGGCAACGCTCGCCAAGCGTCCCACCACGTCCTCATCCACGGCTACACACCGGTCCCACCCCTCGGCAGCCTCGGCGTCCGAGGACGAGAAGAAGCGGACGACGACGAGCACCGCACGCCGCACATCCACCGCGCCCACGGCCTCGTCGTCCACAACTGCCAAGCCCAGCGTACGGGGTTCGGCCACGGCGTCCGCGCCCGCCGCCGGCACAGCCGCTGCTGCCCGGAAACCGGCTGGCCCGACAACTGTCTCTACCAACACGACCGCCACCCACAAGCCGACTCCGAGCACCTCTGCCCCCACGACGACGCGCACCCCTGCTGCCACCGGTCTGGTCGCCGAGGCGAAGAAGAGACTGTCCACCGTTGGCTCCTCCGCCGGTGCCAGCACCGCCCGGCACGTCTCCCGCCCGTCTCTGTCGGCCTCTTCTGTGGCCGGCCCCCCTGCGGCCAAGGTCGCCGAGGAGCTCCGGGCAAAGCTGGCGGCCAGTGAGCAGGAGATTGCCGACCTCAAAGCTCAAGTGACGTCCGCCCAAGATAAGATCGGGGTCCTAAATGGCCACTTGGAGAAGAGCAACACCGACGAGAAGGAGCAGCTGGACCTCTACAACGATCTCAAGGCCAAGCACGAGGAGGCCCTGGCTGCCTTGAACGCCCAGACTGCCGGCGCCGAAGAGAAGCTTCGCAGCGCGGAAGCCGATCTGGCCACGCACAAAGCGCAGCTGGCCTCTGCCACCTCGGCCAAGGAGGCCGTCGACGCCGAGATCGCCTCTCTGAAGAAGTCCCTCCAAGATGTCCAGGCAGAGCACGAGGCCAAGGTCCAGGAGCACAATGCTGCCCTTGCACGGGCCACTGAGGACCACGCTGCGGCACTCGCATCGCTCCAGCAGTCCTTGGGCCAAGACCACAGCGCCGCCGTGAAAGCACTCGAGGCCAAGCACGCAGAAAGCCTCACGAGCCTCACGGAGGGCCAGTCCGCCTCGTCCGTCGCGCACGAAAAAGCGGTCGCGGATCTGGCCGCGCAGCACAAGACGGCGACCGACGAGCTGCAGGCCAAGATCGAGAAGCTTGAAGCCGCCGAGGCTGAGCTGAAGACCAAGCTCGCCGCCGCCGAAAAGGCCGCCGAAGAGGCCAAGGCGGATACGAGCGCTGTCTCAGCCGTGGAGGCCAAGCTCCAGACGGCCGAGAAAGCGCTGGCCGCAGCGCAGGCCGAGCTCGAGGCCAAGGACGCCAAACTTGTCTCGCTGGAGGCCGCCGTGGCTAAGTTCCAGGAGGACCTGGGGGCGGCGCAGGCGGCTGCGGCTGCGGCTGAGGAGAAGCTGGCAGCGACCGAGGAGAAGCTGGCAGCGCTCGAGAAGGAGGGCGGCAGTAAGGATGCCGACCTCGCCAAGCTCCAGGCCGACCACAAGGCCACGGAGGAGAAGCACCGCAAAGAGCTGGAGCAGATCTCCAAGGACTACAAGGCTGAAATCGAAAGCCTGCGCGGGGACGCCATCTTCAAGACAAAGTTCGAAGAGCTCGAGACCACGCACAACGAGCTGGTGGCCACGCACAGCGAGACCAAGGAGGCCCACGCCAAGGCCCTGGAGGCTGCTGCGGCCGAGCACGCTGCGACGCTCACCAGCAAGACGGCCTCACACGAAGAGGAGCTCAGCACGCTACGGGCGAGCCATGCACGCGAGCTGGGCGCGGTGAAGGACGAAGCAGCCGCCGGCCTAGAGGCGGAGCTGGCATCGCTGCGCACCGCGCACGCGGCCACCGTGGCTGACCTGGAGAAGGAGCACGCAGCTTCCAAGGAGAAGCTCCTAGCAAGCCATGCGGCGGAGCTCGGGGCCGCTAAGGAAGCGGGCGCCGGTGCCGCGTCCTCGCAGCTGGAGACGCTCAAGGCCGAGCTCGAGAGCAAGCACAGCAGCGAAATCGAGGCACTCAAGGCCGAGCTCGACAGCAAGCACAGCAGCGAGGTGGAAGCGCTGGTGGCAGCGCACTCGGCGGCCCTGGCCAAGGCCAAGGAGGATGCTGCTGCGGCGACGGCAGCGGCAACGGCAGCTCTCCAGGAGAGCCATGCGAAAGAAGTGTCGGACCTCAGTGGCAAGCACGCCTCGGTTTCGGAGCAGGCGGCTGGACACGAGAAGAAGGTGGCGGAGCTGGCGGCGGCGCTGGCCAAGGCCGAGGAGGAGCTGGCCAAGGCCAACGAGGAGCGCGATGTTCTGGGCGGGCAGCTGGCGCAGGTCAAGATGGACAAGATCGAGGCGGAGGCGGCGCTGGATGCAGCCAAGACGCAGAAGCCGGACACGACGGAGGTGGACAAACTGCGGGCCGAGACGGAGGCGCTGAAGAAGGCGCACGAGAACGAGCTGTTCGCGGCCAAGTCCAAGGCGGCGCAGACGGCCGACGAGCTGCGCGCGGCCCAGGAGGAAGCAGAGCTGCTGCGGAAGGAGCTGCAGGCGAGCAAGGACGAGGCCGATGCGAAGCAGAAGACGGCGCAGGTGGACTACGCCGAGCTGAACGACTCGATGACGCAGCTGGTCGAGGAGGCGCAGGAGAAGGAGACCAAGGCGGCGCAGAAGCTGGCCGCGGCCGAGCGCAAGGTCGAGGAGGTGCTCGCGCAGCTCAAGGTGAAGGAGGCGGAGCTGGCCGAGGCTCAGGTGCGTTTGGGTGATGGGCGGGAGGCCACTGTTGTTGTGTGCATGCTGACGGACCAAAGTAGACCAAGGCGTCGAGCGCGGCGCCCAAGGGGCTGGCAGCGAGCCGGTTTGCCGTTGCCGAGAAGGACGACGCCGCCGACGAGACGGAGACTGCTGCTGCGTCCGGGGCCACCGCTTCCGCGGACGGTGCGGAAGGTGAGCCCAAGGAGCAGGGGACGGAAGAGACGGACCACACGTCCGCGGCCATAGCCTCGGTGCGAACGACCGGACCGCGGGCCACAGGAACAGGACTTGTGCTAACGACGACGCAAACAGATCGCTAGAGCCAAGGTGACGGCCCGCGGACTGCAGGAGCTGGACGACGAACTGCACGAACGGAACGCCAAGTGAGTGAGACCCCGTCTCGGCCATGCGGCGTGAACGATGACGGACAACTGACCCGGCCAGGATGCTGAGGACGCTGTCGCAGACGCAGGCGGCGTCAAGCCCATGAGCCGCTGGAGGTGGCCGGCTTCGTATTTTTATTATTACTATCTTCTCCGTGTTGTTCTTCTCCTCTTCCGTCTCGTGTTCTGTTATTATTTCTCTGCGCCCACGGTCGGGTGGGCGCCGTGTATGTTCTTTCCCATTCGTCTTCCGCCGGTGCAGAATGAGCCGTTTGTGTGGAGGATGCTGTGCGGGCTCGTTCGTGGTTGTGCCAATGCGTTTTGAACGGGACAGCTTCTTGTTATTCCCCCGGCGGTGTATCTCTTTTCTCCCGTGTCCCCCTTGAACAATACCCATTTCTGGCTTTCGTATTTTTTTGTGAGACGAACACGCAACCGTTTTCTGGCTTTCTTGGATCCCTTCTCTTGGCTACCGTGTTTTGGTTCCTGTGGTTCCTGTCTCGGCTCGCGGTGCAGAGGCAATCTCCTGCTTCCGACGGGTGACAGCAACGACTAACGACACAGACGTCTGTGTGATATGAGATGTGAGATGCGCAATGTGAGTTGTGAGCATCCGCCCGAAAGGGGGAAAGGGGGCGAGAGTACGTTTCTGGCCGTCCTGCTCGCCCTGTCTACCCGTCTTCTACGTTTTACGATCCAGCATCCTCGCCTTCTGGACACCTCGCATACGGTACAATGGCCACCTCTTCGATCGTGTCCACCGGCAGCATCAGCCCCTCGCCGTCGGCCGCGCCGTCGTCTTCTGCCGGCCTCAGCATTGGCCTGGGCCTGGGCATGGTCCTGCTCGCGGCGCTGGTGCTCGGCAGCCTCGGCCTGTGGGTGACAACGCAGTCGCAGTTTGCGCGCGGGCGGTGGCGGCGGCGATGAACAAAAGGGACAGACGCCGACGGGAGCTGCCACAGGACTGTTTAGCCACATGCTCTGCCCAATTACGGCGCCGGTTTACGTCGCAGCGGAAAATTTAGCCAGAGATTAGCTGGCTTCTTCGCTGGCGGCCGGCAACGGCGACGACCCGGCGATATGGCTTTCGGCGTTAACCACCAATCAGAGAGAAGAGGCGTGCAGCGACGCCGACCGCCGATCCACACACGAGATAGATATGTGCAGTGTTCGCGACGGAAGACGGGGGGGGCAGAGACGAGAGAGAGAGCACGCGCCAAGACCAGATCGCAGGCATCCATCAGACCACGATCGGTAACGAACAAGTATTCCCCCCCCCCCACCACCACCATGACAACGACACCCGTGGCGACGGCCGTGGAGGCGGCGCACGCGACGTTCCGGGCGCACAACCCGGTGTCGGGCGAGATGCACGAGAAGGCGGCGGCGCACATGCCGGGCGGCAACACGCGGACGGTGCTGTATGCGGAGCCGTACCCGGTGGCGATCACGTCGGGGGCGGGCAGCTCGCTGACGTCGGCGGACGGGCGCACGTACGTGGATTTCCTGGGCGAGTTCAGCGCGGGGCTGTTTGGGCACTCGCACCCGCGCATTGCGGAGGCGCTGCAGACGGCGATGCGCGGCGGGTGGAACTACGGCGGCGAGTCGGTGTGCGAGAAAGCGCTGGCGGAGCGGGTGACGGCGCGCTTTGCGGCGGGCGGCGTGGACCTGGTGCGCTTTACGAACTCGGGCACGGAGGCGAACACGTTTGCGCTGGGCGCGGCGCTGGCGTTCACGGGCCGCCGCACGGTGCTGGTGTTTACGAGCGGCTACCACGGCGGCACGTTCATCTTCCCGGCGGAACTGTGCCGCTGGATGCACGCGGGCGGCGCGGCGAGCGGGAAGCCGTCGCCGGTCAACACGATGAATACGCCGCACGACTTTGTGGCGGCGCCGTTCAACAACGTGGCCGAGACCCGGGCGATTGTCGACGCGCTGCCGGCGGACCGCGCGCTGGCGGCCATCCTGGTAGAGCCGGTGCAGGGCTCGGGCGGGTGCCGGCCGGCGACGCCCGAGTTCCTGCGCTTCCTACGGGCGACGGCGGACCGTACGGGGGCGCTGCTGGTGGTGGACGAGGTGATGGCGTCGCGGCTGGGGCCGAACGGCGCGCTGGCGGCGTACGCGGCGGAGGAGGAGCCGGCGGAGGCGGCGACGACGCCGCTCCGGGCGGACCTGATGACGTTTGGCAAGTGGATCGGCGGCGGCATGACGTTTGGCGCGTTCGGGGGGCGGCGCGACGTGATGGCGCTGTTCGACCCGGCGCTGGGCGCGGAGCGGCGGCTGATGCACCCGGGCACGTATAACAACAACGTGTTCACGATGCACGCCGGGCTGGCGGGGCTGGCGCTGTACGACGACGCGGCGGTGGCGGCGCTCAACGCGCGCGGCGAGCGGCTCAAGGCCGGGCTGACGCGCGCGCTGTTCGCGACGGGCGCGTACCCGGCGGCGGACGCGGCGCTGCTGGCGGACGTGCGCGAGGTCGACAGCCTGGCGGGGCCGACGCGGCTGTACGCGGGCCCGGACGCGGCGCCGCGCGCGCTGCCCAAGGTGTTTCTAGCCAGCCGCGGCAGCATGCTGAACCTGCGGTTCACGGGGCCGGACGCGGGGCTGTGGCACAACCTGTACTACCACTTCATGCTGGAGCAGGGCATCTACATGGCGAGCCGGGGGTACACGCCGCTGAACCTGACGCTGACGGACGCGGACGTGGACGCGTTTGTGGCGGCGGCGACGGCGTTCCTGGAGAAGTACAAGGGCGAGTTGGCGGCGTAGGGATGGGGTGGTTATAGAGAATTATAGACTGCAATTACATCAATCAGGAGTACAGTTACACAGGATTCTACGGAGTATAGTTACACGGAGACACGGAAATACACGGAAATACGTATATAGAAATATAGAACATATAGAACACAACTGAACATTCTCTACGGAGTACCTAAAAGTTCACATAGCTCAGCAGGCGCTTCCACAGCGGCTGGGCGTAGTAGTTGTCGAGCGTCTGCAGCTCGTCCTCGGTCAGCAGGCGGCGGCCGCTCTGGAGGTCGGCGGTCTTGGGGTCCTGCATGGACGTGCGGAAGACGAGCTTGTAGCCGATGTAGGCGACGATGAAGAGCGGCATGCACAGCATGTTCTGGAAGAAGACGGTGGCGCTGGCGGCGCCGCGGACGGGGCTGGCGGACACGTAGATGGTGCAGACGAGGGTGAAGAGGGTGACAAAGAAGAGATAGGTCGGCGCCAGCGGCCACCACTTGAGGCGGAAGGCGTGCGGCAGCGACAGGGCCGGGTCGCCCTGGGCGGCGAGGGCGCGGTGCATGTACAGGTTGGTGAGCGGGATGGTCATCCAGGCGAAGAAGGTGGTGGTAGCGGAGACGGAGCTGAACCAGGCGAAGGCGGTGGCGCCGCCGGTGGACAGGTTGATGTAGGTCATGACGATGCTGATGACGGCGCAGCAGGCGGTGGAGTACAGCGGGCGGCCGAAGCGGTCGACGCGGGCAAAGATGCGGGGGAAGAAGCCCATGCGGGCCATGGCGGTCTGGATGCGCGAGGCGGTGAACATGCTCTCGGAGCCGATGCCGGCGAGGCCGACGAGCAGGACGGCGTTGACAATGTCGGGCAGGACGTGGATGCGGACGCGGTTGAGCACAATGACAAAGGGCGACTTGGCGATCTGGCTGCTCTTGTCCAGCAGGGCCGGGTCGGTGTAGGGCACCAGCACGCTGATGTAGACGCAGGCAGACATGTAGATGAGCACGATGCGCACGACCAGGTTGGTGGAGGCGCGCGGCAGCTCCCAGCGCGGGAAGCCGGACTCGCCGGACGAGATGCCGATGATCTCCTGGCCGCCGGTGGCCCAGGAGGCGAGCAAAAAGACCGAGGCCACGCCCTTGAAGCCGTGGGGGAAGGCGGCCAGCGACGTGTAGTTGTAGCCGCGGTCGATGGCGTCGCCGCCGTAGCCGCAGCAGATGACGAGCATGGTGAAGAGCACGATGAAGGTGACGCCGACCTTGAGGACGCCGGTGGCAAACTCGAACTCGGCAAAGGCGCGGTTGGGCAGCAGGTGCTGGCCGACGACGATGAGCAGGTAGATGGTGTACCAGACGGCGACGGGCACGCGCGTGGTCCAGTAGGAGATGACAATGGGCACGACGGCGCCCTCGGCGGCGACGACGGTCAGGGCGCCGAACCACTCGCAGAAGCCGATGGCGAAGCCGAGCGCGGGGTCGACGAAGCGGCTGGCGTGGTCGATGAACGAGCCGCTGGTCGGGAACAGGCACTGCGCCTCGCTCAGGATGTGCAGCATGCACATGGCCATGGAGCAGATCAGCCCGTAGCCGATCAGCATGCCGGCCGCCGAGCCGTTGCGCAGCGCCTCGCCGCTCGACACGTACACGCCCGACCCGATGTTGGCGCCCAGCGCGATCATCTGCACGTGGCGCGTCTTGAACGACCGCCGCAGCGCGCCGCGCGGGCCGGCGCCGGCCGCGCCGCTGCCGCCGTACTCGTCGCCCTGCTCGACGGGCACGGCCGTCTTGAGCGACTCGCCGACGGCCTCGACCGACTCCCGCACGGGGGCCGTGGTGATGTCCTTGGAGTCCATGGTGGAGGGAGGGGAGGGATGGTGGCGTGATGGGATGGCGTGAGGACCTGCTACCCACGGGGCCGGTCCGGAGGGTTGTGAGGGCCTTGTATATCCTTGCGCGCGGCCTGCGGCGGCCAGCCGTATCGTCGCGGCCGGCCGGCCCCAACCCTGCCCGATAGGTGCAGGAAGCTGATTCGCGCCTGCCGCCGAGCGCCGCTATCGCCCGAGATAGGCTGGGCAGGCGCGACCGGCGGCGGGCGCGCATTGGCCCGCTGTCACCGAGCTAGCGCGCTCTAGCGCCCGCAATCGAGATAAGACGGGTCAGGGTGGCAGCCGGCTCCGCTCTTTGTGCGACCGGGCCAGGGCCCGTTGCGGTCGTCTATCCGTACAGAGTATATCTCGCGCCGCCTCCCCCCAGCGCCGTCGGCGATCGGGGCTACGCGGCCAGACAGACGACACCCAGCACGATGGAACGACGTCCGCAGCGGTCGGCTTGGTGAGTGGTCCCCGCGAGGCATACGGAGGGTCTTGTGCTAACGGGATAGTCGCCGATGCCATGTGCGCAAGGTAAGACTGGGGCAGGCCATGCCATGCATGGGATCGGCCGGGGTAGACGGCGCTGACCAACTAGGTGCGGTGCGACGCGGCGCCGGGCCAGCCCTGTGCGGGCTGCCGCTATGCAGGAACGCCATGCATTGCGCACGAGAAGCGGCGGCGAAATGTGAGCAGGAGATTATCCAGCGTGTCGGACAGCCGAGGCTGACCGTGTGCAGAGAGGACCGCCGGCGTCGGCCACGCTGGTGCCGCTGCTGCCGGCGGCGTCGGCGACGGCGGCGTCGACGGCCACACTCGCGCCGTCGACGCGGGCCGAGAACACGGGCGACAGCCGACGGCCGCCGACGCGGGACGACGAGGTGGGCCGGGTGGCGGCGGCGCTGTCGTCGCTGCAGGAGGCGGCGTGGGACGGGGGGGATGGGCAGGAGAGGGAGATGGCGGATAGCCATCACGACGGGGACGAGGCGAACGCCGAGGCCGAGAGCGCCGAAGGGGAGGCGGCCGCGGCCGCCGCCGCCGACGACACGACCGACGCCGACGCCGACGGCACATCGGCGGCGCCGGCGGACGTCAAGCGGCACCTGGTGGAGATGCTGTCGCAGGAGGACCTGGCGGACCGGGTGATGCAGCGCGGGGTGCGGATCGTGTACGTGGGCCAGGAGTACAGCAACGTGCACTACCTGCTGCGGCAGCGGGCGCGGCACGCGTCGCCGTCGGTGCACCACTTCCCGTCGAACCAGATCGCGCGGCGGTACACGAGCCACCAGCTGGACCGCATCCCGCGCGCGGCGTTTGCGCTGCCGCCGGCGGCGGTGGTGGACGAGCTGCTGGCGGCGTACTTCCGGCACGTGCACCCGGGGTTCCCGGTGGTGGACGAGGCGGTGTTCCTGGGGCAGTACCGGCGGCGCGACCCGCGCAACCCGCCGAGCCTGCTGCTGCTGCAGGCGGTGCTGATGGTGGGCGCGCACGTGTGCGTGCCGCCGCGGCCGGACGGCGCCGCGCTCAAGACGAGCTTCTTCCGGCGGGCCAAGATGCTGTTCGACGCGCGCTTCGAGTGGAACCGCGACGTGGTCGTGCAGGCGGCGCTGCTGATGACGTGGCACTCGGAGGGCGTCGAGGACATTGGCGCCAACGCCTACTACTGGGTCGGCGTGGCCGCGCGCACGGCGCTCGGCCTGGGCATGCACCGCGACGCCGGCGCCAGCACGCTGGTGGCGCCGGACCAGCGGCTGTGGCGGCGGCTGTGGTGGCTGGTCGTGCAGGCGGACGTGGTCGTGTCGCTGACGTACGGGCGCCCGCCGGCGGTGCGGCTGGACGAGAGCGACGTGCCGCCGCTGGCGCGCGCGGACCTGGAGCCGGACGGGCCCGGGTCCGGGTCCGGCTCCGGGTCCGGCTCCGGCTCCGGCTCCGGCTCCGGCTCCGGGTCCGGGTCCGGACCCGAGTCCGGACCCGAGCACCCGATCGACACCGACTGCGTGCTGAGCCAGACGCAGCTGTGCTGCATCATCGCGCACACGCTGCGCGCGCGCTACGGGCTGCACGTCGCGCCGGACCAGCGCCGCGCCGCGCTGGGGGACGCCGACCAGCGGCTGGCGCGCTGGATGGCGGCGCTGCCGGCGGGCCTGCGCGGGCCGGCGGC
>LZPB01000138.1:38663-50947 GCA_001676865.1 Ceratocystiopsis minuta | reverse complement strand
GGTCCGCGCCGACAGCGCCAGCGGCTGCGAGCCCCGCCACCGCACGTTGGCGTCCAGGCTCTGGCGCCCGGGCCCCGCCGCCGCCGCCGCCGCCGCCGGCACGGGCGAGCGCGCCGAGATGTCAAACGAGCGCCGGTACGAGTCGAACGACTCGCGCGAGATCACAAACGGCTCCAGGTCGCCTCCGCCGCCCAGGCTGGTGCGGCTGGTCTCGGCCGACGCGCGGCCCAGGGAGTTGGTGCCGCCGCCGCCGCTGCCCGCTGCGCCCGGCGCCGACGTCGGCGCCAGCCCGGCCTTGGGCCGGAACCGCCGCGCATGGCTGCCCGACGCCACCGCCGCGACCGGCCAGAACGCACGGTCGTCGCGCTCGATTGGCGATGGCGGCAGGTAGACACCGCTGTCGTTGACGACTGCGTTTCGTTAGAGTCGTCAGAGAACAGAACACAGAAAACAGATGCGTTCTTTCTTCACCTACCCGACATCTTGTATTCGCCCGTGTCCTGGCTCCGGCGGCTGTGGACGCTCGGCGTCGACGCCACCTTGGACCCAACCGTGTCGACGCGCTCAAAGGCGACAGGCTGCCGCGCCGCCGCGCCGTCCGCCGCGCCGGGCGTGCCGCCGTGGTGGCCGGCCGCATCCGGCGGCCCGACGTCGTCCGCCGCCGCGCGCCTCGAAAAGGGATTGCGGATCGGCATGGCAGCACGAGCGGGAGTGTGCAGTAGGCGTGCTGGTTGTGAGAGGGCTGTAAACGCCGACGAATGTCCCGGTCGAGGAGACACAAGTGCTTTGTGGGATGCTGGTCGGCCTTTGCTCGGAGGGGAATGGCGTGGGTGGTGTGAATGACGTCTGTTCGAGCCCGCAAACGGACACACTCGCATAAATGCATCTCCCTACGCTTCGCTTTATGCATACCACCACCAGCGGTCGCAACCGGACGCCGGATCTTGTCTCGCAGAGTTGCGTCGGCGCTTTCGTGCAGGACACCCTCTCCAGTAGACGGGCTAATACCTCCTCGCAGCAGCCTCCTCTCCTATCGAGCGCATGAGGCGCGAAGACAGAACGTCAGAGGCGCGCCCTGGCGCTTGGCATGGTTCGATGATTGGGGCGGTCAGAGAAATATGGGGCCATTGAAAAAAAAAAAAGCAAAAAGGAATAAAAAAAAAGATTTAAATATCTCCGGTTCACAGCTGTGATCAGCCCATTGCCGGCCTTTGCAGCGTTTTCCTCCTGCACACACCTCTTCTTCCGTGTGTCACTGCTCTCTGCAGAGGATCCAGCACAATGAAGAGAAAGGCAGAGAAACAGCCCGACGGCAAGCAGTCCCCGAAGCGGACGAAGAAAGGCAAGCTCTTCTTTTTTCCTCTGTTTTCCACGACCTGCCTTCTTCCTGTCTGCTCACACGCCCAGCCCTCTCCCGCAAAGACGCCGTCCAGCGCTTCCGCAAAGGCCTCTTCGACCCGGCCGTCCTCGACGCCTACCGGGAGGCGTATGCCGCGTCCACGCCCTACAAGCACGCCGTGATCCGCGAGCTGGTCGACGATGCGCTGCTGCGGGCGGTGCGCGACGAGGTGCGCGAGAACGTGTCCTTTACGCCCAAGGAGACGGACATCTACAGGATCCACCAGTCGGGCGACCTGGCCAACCTCGACGGGCTGGACGACGCGGCGCTGGCCAAGCTGCCGTCGCTGCTGGCCCTGCGCGACGCCTTGTACTCGGGCGCCTTCCGCGACTACGTGGCGCGCATCACCGGCTGCGGCGCCCTGAGCGGCCGCAAGACCGACATGGCCATCAACGTCTACACGCCGGGCTGCTACCTGCTGTGCCACGACGACGTCATCGGCAGCCGCAAGGTCAGCTACATCCTGTACCTGACCGACCCGGACACCCCGTGGCAGCCCGCCTGGGGCGGCGCCCTGCGCCTGTTCCCCGTCGAGGCGCAGCGCGGCCAGGGCGGCGCCGTCGCCCGCACGCCCGCCGCCGACCCCGTCCAGGCCATCCCGCCCGCCTGGAACCAGCTGAGCTTCTTTGCCGTCCAGCCGGGCGAGAGCTTCCACGACGTCGAGGAGGTCTACCACGCGGCCGACGACGATGCCCTGGCCCGCGACGGCGGCCGCGTGCGCATGGCCATCAGCGGCTGGTTCCACATCCCCCAGCCAGGCGAGGACGGCTTCGTGCCGGGCGCCGAGGCCGCCCAGGCCAAAAACAGCGGCCTCATGCAGCTGCAGGGCAACCCGGACCAGCACGACCGTCCCGCGCCGCGGGTGGTGCCCGTCGCCAGCCCCACCGACGACAGCCAGGACAGTAAGGACAGCAAGGACAGCCGCGCCAGCCACGAGTTCAACGAGGCCGACCTCGAGTTCCTGCTGCGCTACCTGGCGCCCGCGTACCTGACGCCCGACACGCTGGCCGAAATCGCCGCCCAGTTCGACGAGAACTCGAGCATCACGCTGCCGACCGTGCTCAACGCCCGCTTCTCCGCGCGGCTGCGGGCGGAGATTGAGGCGGCGGAGAAGGCCCCGGACGCCGAGAGCGCCGAGGGCGGCGACAAGACCTGGTCCGTGGCGCGCCCCCCGCACAAGCACCGCTTCCTCTACCGGCAGCAGGGCGAGGCGCCGCCGGGGTCCGCGTGGCACGAGCTGCTGGACGTGCTGCTGCCCAGTATGCCGTTCCGCACCTGGCTCGAGATGGCCACGAGCACGACGGTGGCGTCGTACGACGTGGTCGCGCGCCGCTTCCGCCGCGGCAAGGACTACACGCTGGCGACGGGGTACGAGGGGCCGGCGCGGCTGGAGATGAACCTGGGGCTGACGCCGACGCCGGGCTGGGGCGATGATGAGGGGGAGGAGGAGGACGGGGACGAGGACGAGGACGAGAACGGGGACGAAAAGGAAGAGGAAGAGGAGGAGACAAATGGAAAAGGCAAGGGTCCGGCCAAGACAAAGAACGGCGCGTCCGCTAAGAATGGCGACGGCGAGGATGGCGACGGCGAGGACGATGGCGACGGCGACGGCGACGGCGACCGTGACGTCGGCGGCCACGAGGTGTACATGGCGGGCGACGACGACGACGGCGACGGCGGCGGCGACGCGGCCATCTACCGCGCCAGCAGCGACGACGACAACATCCTGTTCTTCCAGGCGGCGGCGTGGAACAAGATGACGCTGGTGCTGCGCGACAGCGGCACGCTGCGGTTTGTCAAGTACGTCAGCCGCCGGGCGCCGGGCGACCGGTGGGACGTGTCGGCGACGTTTGCGCTGGAGGAGGAGGAGGAGGAGGACGAGGACGAGGACGACGACGAGGGAGAGGACGCGAATGCCCAGCTCCTGCAGAGCTCGTCCGAGGAGGAGTTCAATGGGTTTTCGAGCAGCGGCGACAGCGACTCGGACTAGCTGAGGGCCCTCGTAGGATACGAAATCATGAAGTCAGGAACGAGAAGAGCAGTGTGGAGTAGGGGCTCTGTCGTCCCGGGTATGCAAACCCGTCCGTCTTCCCCGGCGCGGGCGCGCTGGGCCACAGGGAAGGCGGCCGCTGATTGGCGGGATCGCCGGAGAGTGGGGGGCCTCTTTGCCCTGGAAGACCTCGGCTGGGCAGCCTGGCCCGGCAGCCGGGGTAACTGGGCGCCGCTACCCCAGGGCTAGCGCTGTGGGCGGGCTTTGTGGGGAAGTTCGTCCTCGGCAAGAATACGTCCAGGCTGTGATATCTGCGACTGGCGACGCTTTTTTCTCTTTCTTTCCTTCGTTCGTGCTGTCCTCACTCTTTTTGTTTTTCTCTTCTTTTTCTTGGATCTCCTCATCTTCCCGTCCGCTTCTCTCTCCCATCACCATGGCGGGCCCCGTGCGCCACCCCATCGACAAGGCCAAGCTCGAGGCCTACCTCAAGGCCAACGTGCCAGAGATCGAGCTGCCTCTGGAAGTGAAGCAGGTGTGTGGTCTCCTCGCTCCCCGAATGCCGCCCCTTCCACCCTCTAACCTCCCCCACCCAGTTCGGCTTCGGCCAGTCCAACCCGACCTACCAGCTGACGGCGCCCTCGGGCACCCGCTATGTGATGCGCAAGAAGCCGCCAGGCAAGCTCGTGTCTAAGACGGCGCACAAGGTCGAGCGCGAGTACCGCGTGCTGGCGGCGCTGGGCGGCACGCCGGAGCGGGCGCGCGCGACGGGCGTGCCGGTGCCGCGCGCGTACTGCCTGTGCGAGGACGAGGCCGTGGTGGGCACGCCCTTTTACGTGATGAGCTTCCTGGACGGCCGCATCATCGAGGACCCGGCGATCCCGGACGCGTTCGTCGAGCACGACCCGGCGCGCCGCCGCGCCATGTGGCACAACGCGGTGCGCGCGCTCGCGCGGCTGCACGCCGTCGACCCGGCGGCCGTGGGCCTGGCCAACTACGGCAAGCCCAGCGGCTTCTACAACCGCCAGATCGCCACGTGGAGCGGCATCTGCGCCGCCCAGGCCGCCGTGCGCGACAAGGACTCGGGCGTCGCCGTCGGCGCCCTGCCGCACTTTGCCGAGACCATTGCCTTCTTCAGCGACCCGGCCAGCCAGCCGCGCGACCGCTCCACGCTGATCCACGGCGACTACAAGATCGACAACATTGTCTACCACAAGACCTTTCCCGAGGTCATTGGTATCCTGGAGTGCGTCCTCTCCCTCTCTTCCTCGCGCCCCCTGCTCTCTCCCTCTCGCTCTCTCGCTAACCCCCCAGCTGGGAAATGTCCACCCGCGGCCACCCCCTCTCCGACCTGCTCAACCTCCTCACCCCCTTCCAGACCGCCGGCCTCGTCGGCTCCATCCACAACGCCCACCCCGCCTTCGTGCCCGGCGCCCTGCCCGGCCTGCCCCAACCCGACGAGATCGTCGCCCTCTACGCCGCCGAGGTCGGCTGGACCCCGACCCCCGCCGAGCTGCGCTGGGCCGCCGCCTTCAACATCTTCCGCCAGGCCGCCATCTGCCAGGGCATCGCCGCCCGCGCCGCCGCCGGCCAGGCCAGCTCCGAGGTCGCCCTCGCCTACGCGTCCGCCCGCGTGCCGCTGGCCGAGCTGGCCTGGTCCATGATCCAGGAAGCCCGCGACGAGCTCATCTTTGACCGCACGGCCAAGCTGTAGGCACCCGTTGACAAGATAGAAGAAAGGTCCTTTTTTTGCTGTACATAGATCGGTAATCCACTGACACCCATTTTGCTTTGCTTCTCGTTTCGTATCGTGACGTTGGAAGGATTGCGTGTAGCGCCCCGAAAGGACCAGGCAGATGACGCCGTGTTTCCAGCAGCGAATTGTGTATCCTCCAGAGCGTGTCATGGCCGTTTACAGCACAGTGGGGCTGGACTTTGTGGCAGACGCGAGGAAGGAGGAACGAATGGCGCTCTTGCCACATGCGTAAGCGGTCAGTAAGAGGGAAAGTGGTCACTTGCAGACAACGCTCATCCGAGCACGCTTCCAAAACGTCTTCGAAACACCGCATTACACAGCCCTGGCCAAGATGAAGATCGACATCACCACGAGGGGCTGCGAGCCGCGAGTCACAAGGCCTAGCCGACAACGGAGAGGACGCTGACGAAACGAAAGAGACAAAAGTGTTCTACGATGAGCTCGTGTGAGGACCGCGTGTGCTGTCTCGTGCTGTCTCGTGCTGTGTCGGGAGTCGCGGCTGTGCGCTTTATCCTGCCGGTGGCCAGCTGGCGTTGCGTCGAAGCTGGGCCGGCGCAACCTGCCTTGCATGCAGGGTGGCTGACCGACGGCTGCACGTCGCCAAACGGCCGCCAAACGCTGGCTAGCTCGCCCGGCTGGCACGCTAAACCAGCAAGCAGGTGGCCCAGAGTGGCAGAAAAGGCCGCCCCCGACCCCGGGGACCTCCTGCAGGACGGGCCTCGTTTCGCTGCGCGCTGCTTCTCTGGCCAGGCGCGCCCGGCTCCTCTGCGGCCGCCAGGGGGGGGTGGGTGCGGAATATGACGCAGGCAGGCGAGAACAGGCAAAATGACAAGAGGGCAAAAGGGCAAAAGGGGAAAAGGGGAAAAGGGAAAGGACGTTGGACACCATGTCCGTTCAAGGCGAAGTACGCTGGCCCCGGCAGCAGGCACCATCCGGCCTGGGCCTGGGCTGGCTCCGTTTGTGCACACACCCGGTGTAGGCGAACGCTTGGTTGCGCCTGCCCGCACCGGGAGTCCGACATTGGCTTGTTCGCTTCGCGCTCTTCCTCGCTCCCCGTCATGCCGCCGGTGACCTCCTTCCCTCCCCAAGAGTCAGTCCAGTTGTGCAGCCTGCCCCTCAGTCCGACCCCTCGCCCCTTCCCCAATACGGTGCACGAGGGAGGGCCTCTTGCAGTTTTGCCAGAAGCAGAAGCCGGCGGCCGTCGTCGTCGGCGCCTCCGCCACGTCGTCCCTTGCGCCCGCGCTCCTCTTCTCCTCCCGCCATACCCTCCGATGCAAACGCGGGCTTGCGCATGTTCTAGGCGTCGGACAATACGACCAACGCATCTCGTTCATTCCCGTCGTCACGCCCGCCCGTAACCAACACACGAGCTCGTTTAGTTCAAGTCCCTTGCTCTCCCGTCCTTCAACTGACCGCTCTTCTTTCCAACACTGTCTTTTCTTTTTTTCTTCTTTTCTTCTCTTTTTCAGCATTCTCTTTCTTTCATTTATTTTCTTGAAACTCCGACTCTGTTTCTCCATGGTTGCCTCTCCCTGTTCCCTCAGCGCCGTCTTTCTTCATGGACCCCTTCGACGAGTATGACGACCCGTTAGAGCGAGCAGCGTCCCTTCGCGAAGCAGCGCGGGAGTCTCAACAAATGCCGCCCCTGGCAAACGACTCGCAGAGTCTCCTTCTGCAACAACCGTGGTTACCTAACTATTCGCAAGCTCCGTGGCGTGACTTTTCGCTAAATCCGCCGCAACCGCTCAGACAACCGCAGCCGCAAGGGCAACCGCAATCGCTCCTGGGCCGGCAGCAGGGCCAACAGCAAGCACCGCCACCGCGTCTGGCTACGGGAATTGACGATCTGTTAGAGCAGCAGCCGAACCAGGACCCATATCTGGTAGAGCTGCAGCGGGACCCAAATCATTGGCGGCTGCGCCGGCAGCTGAACCCACGGCAATGGCAGATGTACCGGCAGCAGGTTCAACAGCAAGCACTGGAACCGTGTTCGGGTCCGGGAGATGTCCGCCAGGTCCCGGCGTGGCTGTGGGGAGAGGCGCCGCGACCGGTGCCGGGGCAGGACCATGCGCATGGGCAGGGAGGCTCACGCGGAATACGCGAACCGCGCTCACCAACGCCGATACCCTCGACCCCCTCCCCATTGTTGAGTCCGGAAAACAACATTACGCAGCCCGTCAATCCACCTAGGCCGGCAGGTCCCGATCTTCCTGCCTGGCATTACAATCCCGGTGGATGGAGCAATGGGGTCTCGGATGCTGTACTGGCGTCTCTGCAGGAGGTCGCTATCAGCAGCCTCGATCCCAGTGAAAGGAGTATGTCGTGTTCTTTCTTTTCTGCCGCGACTCTCCGGGCTGCACTAATGTTGGCAACCTACAGCGTGTGTGATTTGCTACAACGACTACGGTACAGAAACACCTGAAGGCATCACGGAAGTTCCTCTGCGGCTGCCTAAGTGCCAGCATATCTTTGGCGACCACTGCATCAAAAAGTGGTTTTCTGAGTCGCACAGATGTCCCTACTGCCGAGATACACTGCCTAATCAACACCGACTCCGGGAACCCTGGTTGGCAGTTCCCCAACCGGCGCAGTCCCCTTCGGGCACGGCGCAGCCCCCCCCGTCGCAAACCCCCCCGGGCTCGAGGCGGCTCGACCAGTGGTTCGAATACGCGAATCTTCCAGGACCACATCTTCCTGGACCAACACACGGCACGATTAGAGATCCTGTGGCCGCTGCCTCACGTTTTGGCTTCTACCGCCAGGCGGCACTGGAGAACCCCAGTGTGCGCCGGCACCGCCACCGCGTGCGCCACCGCCCGTCGCCATATCCGGACGACGGACGCGGCCACCGTGCGGGAGCCGCGGCTACTGCCGGTCCTGGATTGCAAGCACCGACAGAGGCGAACCGTGGCCCTGCTTCAGGTCCTGGATCGCAAGCACCGACAGAGGCGAACCGTGGCTCTGCTTCCGGACCTGGCGCCGCACACTTCAACTATTGTGTTGCGCGCGTTGTCGAGGGCATGGCGGCTAGCACCCCTCAGGAGAACCAGCGCCGTTCCCACACGCGCACAGCTGCTTTACCAACCAGCGCAGGGGGGGTCCCGGCCCAATGGATGTCGTATGCGCCGTCGTTCCCTCTATTGCGGCCCCCGTCTCTTGGCCACATGGGTAGCAACGCGGCCTCCGGTGGTGGTGCTGCTGCAGCCCTAGACCCTGCACCGTCACCATTTTCCCTTCTTCAGACTCGCCATTTCGACCCGTGGCGGCCTTATTTCACGGTTCCGGCTGCCTACGGCACGCAGTTTCAGATGCCGAGCAGCAGCGCAGCTCCGGCTAGCAATGTGGCCACGACAACAGCAGGCGAGAGCCCGTTTGGTAGCATGCCGCCTACGGAGTTTTTTCCGCAGGGGCACCCAGGACAGCGACGGTAAAGGAAGGGGTAGTGGGATGGGAATGCTTGTGTCTACCGTGATGTTGAATAGGACACCATAAAGTAGGAAAACGCATACTTTTTCAGGACATGAACGATATTATGCACCTAGGATCAGGTCAATCAAAGTATCTCTAGTAAAAAAAGCAACTCGTCTCGCACAGGTCCTGCCCCTTGTCACCCAGTAAAAAAAAAAAAAAAAAAAAAAAAAACCCAAATTTTCGAAAACCATCACCAAAACTACTTCTTCTCGCCCTTGGCCCACTTGCCCCCCTTGCGCCCTATCGAGCCCTGGAAAATCTTGCTGCCCTTGCAGGCAAGAGTCCGCGCCCGCACGGACAGAGTCCCGGTCCACGCCTGTGGCTTGTCCGCAACGGCCTTCTTCTCCGATCGGTCCTAACGAACGTTGAGAACGGGCGCCATGATGGGCGCCAGGTCGTGGGACGCGCAGATCGAGGTGTCTGCGCATCGAGGTGTCTGCGCGCTTGGCCTCCAGTTGCTGCTGGAGGACGGTGGCGAGAGTGCCGCTGTGGGTTGGCAGGTCGAGGATCGCATCCCGGATTTCTTTCCATCGCTGCAGGACTTGTGCTTGGTGTGGGGGGGGGAGAAGCAGATTTGTGCTGCCTGCACAGCTCTTGTGCGGATGGCACGGACAGGCGAGGAGAGGAGAAGACTCTAATCACCGTGGGCGGCTCTTGTCCACCGGCACGGGCCCGGGCCCGGTCCCGGATGATTCCAGGCGGGACTCGGCACTCTTGTCAGAGCCGAAGCTCATCACGTCGCGGATGAAGTCGTGGCAGGCGTTGTAGAAGCCTGGTTTCTCCTCGTCTAGCCGGGCCAGCGTCTCCCGACGCTGGTTCTCCGCGTATGTTGACCTCTCCCAGATGGCCTGGAAGGGCGCCCTGCGCGGGCCGCGGAGAAGGTTCGTCTCCCAGACAGCTGCGACCAGTCGCACCTGGTGCGTGAAACCTTCGCCATCGATGGTGTGCACCACGACATCCGTGGGATGCTTGTTGTCCGCCAGTGTCGAGAAAAGTAAATCCTCTTCTATTGTCGTGCGAATGACCGCCACACACCAACCATACAGGTTGTTTACTGAATGGGATCGACCAGCCCCCCGCGCGGGGTCTGGCTAAAGAACGGACTCTTCCATCATCTTGTTTCTCTTATCGTGACCAGATTTTTCAAAGTCGTGGAAGTCAATAGAAAGTCTTCCGGCAACGCCTTCGTTGTAACGGCGTGGTTGCTTGCGAGTTTGTCTGCTTGCTTTGGCAAGAACGCATGTCTCGCATATTTCGAACTTGGGTGCCAGGTGAAAAGGCTGAGTAGACATAAGATTCAAATATCTTGACGACGCGTGAAGCACGCGTAAACAGAAAACTCGGTTCTGTTGTGCCCTTGTCGTGTGTGTTTTCTTTGTTTGTTGTGATGGAAACAGTTGTGTTTGGGGGAAAAGAGAGAGCGGACGCGTCTGCGGGGTCGCGTTTGTTTTGTATTTTCCGGATCAGGACTGTTGACTAATAATTTCCCTCCATCACGGTTTGTGTCACCTCAGTCTGTGTGTGCGCCGAGGTCGGGTCTTCCAACAGCTTTGCTCGTCACTTACACGCCATCGTCGCACAACTGGCGCCCCACAGTTTGCTCGATGTGATCCTCCAAGCTCCAGAATTGGTTTCCCCCCCTCCCCCCCACTCGTCAATGTGTAAGTCCAGTTTCCCCTAAAATAAGTCATGTTCGTAGGGCGTGTTAGTCCCGGCGAATGGCCGTATGGCGAGCACAGCAGATGGTCGAGTGAGAAGAGTCAGGCTACATGATCTGAAAAGCACAGAGCAGGATGCAAACAGGCCAGCTTCTAGGACTTCTCCTCGGTGCGACGTACAGTGGGTAGACAGAGGTACCGCTGAAACGATAACAGAAGTACTTACGCAGTAGGCGATTTGTAAAGCAAACACGAAGTACATTTGCTATGGTTTTGTCAGTACTACAGTCAAGTGGCCGTACCATCCTCGAGTCGTAGGGCTGGCGGTCTGGTGGACTGGCGTACGGACTACCGCGAGAAAGGCCGCGCGAACAGGCAGCACAAGTTGCGAAAGGAGCATTTATTTTGCTGGCAGGAACGCGCTTCTTCAGAAACGTTAAACGGCACTTTGGCCTTGTGACAGTCTTTTCCGACCTTGTGGTGTCACGTTCCGCTTCCATATTTTCAAGTTCTATTTCTCATTTCTAATCAATATTTTCAAGTTTTACAGTGCAGTGCACTGTGGTGACCAGATCCCAGGCGGCTCAAGAAACCTCGTAGACATCCCTATCGTACACAACCTATCGTACAGAACAGCTCCTCAGTTCAGGCCTGACCGCCGGTACCGCCCCAGGAACCGATCGCTCTTCAGGTCGGCCAGGTCGATGCCCAGCAGGGCCGCGTACATGGGCGCCAAGTGGTGCGGGCCGCAGGGCCGGGCGTCGCCGCTGGCCCGCCGCTTGTCGAGGAAGCTGGCGAGCAGGGTGTGGATGGCCGCGTCGAGCGGCTGGTCGCGGAGGCGGGCAGACAGCGCGCTCGGCGCCTCGGGCTGCTGCTCCTCGTCGTCCTCGCCGCCCTCGCCCGGCTCCTCCGGGCCCAGGTGCTCGCTGATCTCGACGTCCACGCGCGCGGCCTTGACGGCGGCGGCCTGCTCGGCAGAAAAGTAGGGCGCACTGAGGTAGTGCTCGTCTGTGGTCTCGTTGATGCGGCGCTCGGACGCCGGGTCCTTGGCCAGGTTGCACATGTCGTGGAGGAGGACGCGCATGCGGTAGCCGAGAATGGGGTCGTCCCGAACGCCCGACGTGGTGGTGGGATGGGCGGGCGCAGATGCACCAGAGGCGCCCTTCTGCGGCTTGGCAGCCTTGGCAGCCTTTGCAGCCTTCTTCTTGGCCATGCTGGCGGCAGGTGGTAAACCCAGCAGGAAAGCACTACTTTCCAATAACTGAGCAAGTAATACTACTCACCAATAACGGAACAAGTGAACGAAGATGCGGGTTGGAATAAGAAGAAGATTGTGTGAAAGAGAATGCAGAAGGTGTAGAGAGAAGAGAAGGAGAAGAGAGGGGAGAGGAGAATATAAGGACAGAAGAGCACCGTGAAAATGGGAGTCGTCATCTGCACCGCAGTGATGATATTGTCGGCAATGACGTCCATTTTCACGGTGGCGATGCCAAAACGCACATTTTCATCTACACTGTATTAATGGCCTTTTTGCTTAGTGGAGAGAAACGTCAAACTTTCAGCACCCACAAACCGCCACACAGTACGAGAAACCCTATTCGCAGGTAGCTATTTTCTCTAGCGTACAATGCTTACAGCGCTTACAGCGCACAAAACTTCGTAGTAAAATGGTCATCAGCCTAACACATAGCAGTTTTGGGCATGTGCGTATAAGTGAGTCTGAGGGTGTGGGAGCCCCTTGAACAGAGGTCCTACGACTCATGCTACATCGACTTGAAGCTATTCAGACGCGAGCGTGCTGGACAGCTCAGTGACAAGACGAATGATCACTTTCTAATACAATATGCATCAGTCTCTATTTTTATGCCACGCAGAGCCATCTCAAGGGACGATCCTGTCTGTTGACAATCCCATTTTCCTACGTGACTCTTGGCCGAAGCAAAAACGCCAGACGCCCCGATCATCCATCATGCTGTCCCATGCTGTCCCATGCTGTCCCCCCCCCCCCCCCCC
>LZPB01000138.1:0-38627 GCA_001676865.1 Ceratocystiopsis minuta | reverse complement strand
AGAAGCCGCCGGCCACCAGCATCTTGAGCATCATCGCGATCTGCGCCAGCGGCATCGACGCCGCGCTGTTCGTCAGCATGCCCACGATGAACTGCCAGTACACCGTGCGCTGCGCCTCGTCCGCGCGCGCCTGGCGTGTGCGTGGTGCCGCCGCGGCTGCCGTGTTGTCGGCGATGCTGTCGTGCTGCGCATTGCCGTCGCCGGCATCGTCCTCGTCCTCGTCACCAGCCTCCTCTGCGTCGCTGCCGCGATCCCCGTCCATTGCGCCACCCTCGCCAGCCTCGGCCACGCGCTCGACGACCACGTACGCGTCTGCCGCCGCGTCCGGCCGCAGCACGCCCTGCTTCTGCCAGAAAGCCAGCGCCGGCACCACCAGGTCCTCGTCCATCTGCAGCATCTCGACGAGCTCCGCCACCGAGCGGCGCACCGGCGGGCCTTCTTCCCCAGGCGTCTCGTCTGCCGCCGCCGCCGCCGGGTCCTGGAAGGCGTAAATCACGGCCGCCTCGTACGTCTTGCACGCCACCAGCACCACACGGTCCGCCAGCGCCAGCTCCACGCGCGCCTGGCCCAGCTGGTTGAGCCAGGCCAGCTTGCGCCGGGCCTTGCGCTGCTCGTAGCCGGCCTCGTAGCGCGTCTGCAGCGCGGCCACCGGCGCCGGCAGCAGGAACGGCTCGTGGCCCAGCCCGGGCCAGTACAGCCGCGACAGGATCTTGGCCTGGTACTGGATGTCAGCAGCACCACCCATCCCCTGCCGCCGCTGCTGCTGCTGCATCTGGTGGATGATGGCGTCCAGCCGGTTCGAGTCCTGGATGTCGCGGATCATCACCTCGCAGTTCTGCAGCGCGCTCTCGCCAAAGCGCCGCTTCAGCAGGTTCAGCACCTTGACCTCCTTGGCAAAGACCACCTGCGACGACAGCAGGCGCTCGGCAATGATGTTCTGGAACTCGACCGTGAACGCGTCGGGCGACCCCAGCGCCCCGATCAGCGTGCCGATCACGTCCTCCGACTTGGGCCGCCGGTAGTTGGTGCCCGCGTCGATCGGGTCCGGCACCCACTCCATGTCGTTCCAGTCCAGCTCCTCCTCGTCCACGTGCCGTCGCCGCTGCTGCGCCGGGTCGCTGAGCAGCACCGCCAGCTCTGCCAGCTTGCCGCTGCCGCCTGTCGACGCGGCCTGTGTCCCCGCCGTGCGCCGCGCCAGCGCGATTCGCTCCGCCACCGTCGTCGCCGTCGTCGTCGTCGTCGTCGTCGTCGTCGTCGTCGTCTGCTCGCCGCCGCCGCCGCCGCTGCCGCGGGCCGCCGCCGCCGGCTCGGGCTCCGCCAGGAGCCCGTCCACCACGATGCGCACCGCGTCGTCGCGCTGGCACAGGTACATCTGCAGCGGCGCCACGACCATGCTCAGCAGCACGTTGGACGGGTCCAGCACGTGGAACGTGCGGATCATGGCCACGTACGTCTGCAGGATCTCGAGCGTCGGGCACGCCGGGTGCAGCAGCCGCGCGCGCATCGCCGCCGTAAACGCCGCCGCCAGCTGCGCCCGCCGCAGCGCCGTCGTCACGCTGACGCGCAGGTCCTCCAGCCCGCCGCGGCTGCGCGGCCAGTGCAGCACAATGTCAAACAGCTCCGCCATGCGCAGCACCGACAGCCGGCCCACCGCCCGCTCCTTCCAGTGCCTCACGTCCACAAACGAGACCGCCTGCTGCTCGCCCTTGCCGATGTGGCCCTGCACCTCGTGCGCCAGCCGCGCAAAGTGGTTCTCGACCCAGTCGAGCAGGACGCCCACGCTGGAAAGCGGAGCGGCAGCAGATGCTGCTGTTGTCGCTGCTGTCGCCGTCAGGTGCGCCGGCGGGCCGTCCCAGTGCCCGGCAAACGACTGCTGGATAAAGGCAATCATCTGCCGGTCCATGATCTCCGCGAACAGGATCTGGAAGTCGTCGCCCGCCAGGCCCACGTGGTGCAGCGAGTCCAGCAGCTCGTGCATGGCCTGCCGCACCGCGCGCGCCTGCGCGTCCGTGTCGGCGGGCGGCGCCGGCGGCGTCTGCGAAAAGCCCAGCAGGATGCTGGCAAAGTGCGTAAAGACGGTGCGGATCGACGCGCGCAGGCGCGGCGACGCCGACTTGGCCACCAGCGTGTGCACGTCGCGCTGGAAGCGCGCCACCGCGGCGCCGGCCGTGACCACGGCGCCGCCGCCGCCGTCGTCGCCGGGCTCCGCCGGCAGGCCGCGCGCAATCAGCCGCATGCCGTACAGGTACAGGCGGAAGGCCGCCTCCAGCGTGCGCACGCAGTTGAGGAGCATGGCCAGGTGGCGGTCGGCATGGTCTGCACCGCCGCCGCCGCCGCCGCCATCCTTGCCGTGGTTATCGTCCAGACAGGCCGCGAGCAGCGGAAGCACGTGCTGCGCGTAGTGGTGCCGCACCTGCTGCGTGTGCCAGGCCAGGAGGTTCTCGGCGTGGGCCCGGGGCAGCGCCGCGCCCGCATGCAGCACGAGATACAGCGCCTCGTGAAAGTCGTCACCCGGGTCGGGCACGCCGGCCGCGCCGGCCGTGCCGGCTGCGGTCTGCGACGCGGGCGGCAGCGTGCCAAACGAGTCCTCGGCCGTCGCAGACGACGGCAGCGCAATGCGCGCGGTCACGACGTGCCAGGCGCGGTCGTAGCGCACCTGGTCGTCGGCGTCGGCCGCGTCCGGCAGCTCGAGGTCGTCGGTGGCCTGGGAGAGGGGCGGCACCGGGCCCCCAAAGGCCTGGCCCTGGCTGGGGAAGCCGGCGACGGGCGTGGCATGGGGCGTGGGCTGGAAGAGGTCGGTCTGGAAGACGGACCGGAACACGCGGCGCCGCTGGCCGGAGAAGTCCGGGACGCGAAGCGGGGGGGTCGGGTCGGTTCGATGTGCCCTGTGGGTTGCGTCAGTCCAGCTGCCGCTCGTGTGCGTCGCCATGGCCAAGCCATCCTGGGTCGTCCACGCACCTCAACGCCTCATCCAGCGTTGCAAAATTGAGGTCGACCGCGGCCATGGCAGGCAGGCACGCCTCCGTGGCAAGACTCCCGTGGCCGGCTTCTGTGCGTGGTGTCCGTGTGCCTCTGCTGTCCTCTCGTCGCTGGTGCTCCTCCATATGGCACCCCTCGTGTCGCTCGGCGTGGTTGACCATGGCTGTGGCTGGTGCGTGTTTGTTTGGCGTGGGAGCCTCTGGCCCCGATGGCGGGATCTGATTGGCCGATGGCGCGGTCGCGTCTGCGCGCTCACTGGAGGAAGGCACGCCTAAGCGCCCGGCGCTTGCCCGCCCCGCGGTTCCACCAGCACCGCGCCTAGCCGTTTTAGCCGGTTGTCAATTCCCGAAGGGGAAAGCACCCTCCGTATGGACGCAGTTGTCAACCAAGACGGCCAATTCAGTGTAACCGACTCTGCTATTCTTCTTGCCCGGCCTGTTTGGCCTCATTTTTCTGTCCGATTCAGCCCGATTCAGCCCGGTTTTCCGTAGTTTTCTGCGATGAGCTACCTGACCCCAGTCGCGCAGAGGAAAGAAATCCCAAGTAAGCTAGAGACATCAGCCACAACGGCCACAACGGCTGCGCCTCCTCCGCTCACGCCCCCCCCCCCCTGCATCTTGCGTTGGCTTCTCGTTTGCCTCGGTCAGCACCTTGACCCGTAGCGCCGCTTGCTCGTTGCTCGTTCGGTTCCGAGCCAACTCATCAAACCGACTGGTGGGGCCCCCGAGCCATGGGGNNGGGGGGGGGGGGGGGGTGAGCAGGGGGGGAAGCCGATACAAGACGATCGTTTGTCCAAATTAGCTCTCGGGAATAAATGCTACGAACCGGTATCTTCTGCGTGCGATACTTGGCCACGAGTATCTTACCAGCCAAAGAGGAGCTGCGCATAGCCCTGTCGGAGGATTCTTCTCCGGCGAATCGACACGGCGAGCGAAGTGGGGGGGCGCGAGAGAACAAAAGGCCGGTGGCATAGCGCCCTTACGGAGTAGGGGTTGTCCGATTTATAGTAAGATACATGCTTGCTTCGGTGCCGTAACGAGGAAAGGTAGGTTTTCAGGGTCTCATTGGACCCCTCTGGTTCGAGCTGGGTTTCTTTCTTTGTCCTTTCCGTCCTTTTGTCCGTTTGGCTTTCTTTTCGTTTATCGCTGCCTGTTCCTTCTTTTTTCTGGACTTTTTTCCTTTTGTCCTTGTTTCATCGCTAGGAGGATTCGAGATGCAACGTTCCCAGTGGCAGTGGACCAGGACAAGGCGTTGGATCATGGCCCGTTTGGAATCGGGGACGATCGGGCTGGGATTTCGTGATCGAGCACGCGAAGCCACAAAGACTGGTGAGAATGCTGTAGAGAACAGAAGAGAAACGTATTTTGCCAAAGCAGAGAGCCTCGTAGACAAGGTAAAAAAGAGAAGAAAAAAACAAGGAAACTACCGAGCAACCGACCACGCAGTCGTGGAGTATGCTGCATTTTCTCCCTTGCCTTTCCCCCTCTGCTCTCTGTTTCGCCTCCTTTTTTTCTTTGTTTCGTCTTCTCCGGCCTTCTCTGTCTTTTTCTTTTCCGTTCTATTTTCTTTCCTTTTTCCCTTTCCCCGTTCGTGCCTTCACGTCCTGACTGGCTAACACCGTTGGTGGGGTAGCAGAGATTTTCGTTCCATCACAGTTCTACGGTCTTACGCAGGCTACGTACTCCGTACCACAGCTATAGCAACCATGAGCGGCCCACTGGCAACCAGCTTGCTGCGACCCCTCCTACCCCGCCAGGGCCTTATTTGTTCAGGTCCCGCCGCCGCCTTCGCCCGGACACTGGCTACCTCTTCTTCCTCTTCTATCTTTGCTCGAGCTGCCCGTCCGGTTTCTGCATCTCTCCCTCTTTTCGCATCGCCCATTCGCACTTTCTCGTCAACCACCGCCAACATGTCCAACGTGTATGTCTCCTCCCCGCTTCTGGTTTCCTGACTCCTTGCGTCCTGTCCTCGGCCCTGTCGAGTTTTCTTCGGCTGTCCACAAATGTTTGCTGGTCTCCTGCTAACAAAGATAGCTTTTTCGATATGGAGTGGCAGGGGCCCGTCCTCGACGACCACAGCCGCCCGACTGGCCAGGTTTCTGGTACGCCATACACCCACTCTCTCCCTTTCGCTGAAAATCGTCTTCTAACCGCCCCCCCCCCCCCCCCCAAACAGAGCAGTCCGGCCGCATTGTCTTCAAGCTGTACGACGACGTCGTTCCCAAGACGGCCCGCAACTTCCGCGAGCTGGCCCAGCGCCCGGCCCTTACCCCCGAGCAGAAGTCGCTCAGCACCTCTGAGCAGGACAAGCTGAAGGGCTACATCGGCTCCAGCTTCCACCGTGTCATCCCCGACTTTATGCTCCAGGGCGGCGACTTCACCCGCGGCAACGGCACGGGTGGCCGCTCCATCTACGGCGAGAAGTTCGCCGACGAGAACTTCCAGAAGCGCCACGTCCGCCCCGGTCTGCTGTCCATGGCCAACGCCGGCAAGGACACCAACGGCTCGCAGTTCTTCATCACGACCGTCGTCACCGGCTGGCTCGACGGCCGCCACGTGGTCTTTGGCGAGGTGCTCGAGGGCTACGACGTCGTCGAGAAGATCGAGGGCGTCGAGAAGGGCCGCGGCGACAAGCCCAAGGTCGACGTCACCATCACCAAGAGCGGCGAGCTGCCCGTCCCGGAAGAAGGTATTCACGTCGAGCTCTAAAAAGTAATGCTGGAAAACGGGCCCTTTTGTGGTGTGCACGGCGACTGACCTGCCCAGGACCCGAGTTCGGCACCGCCGCGTGGGCCGCGGGCGCGGGCCCCGAGCCCGAGGACCCCGTGGCGCCTGTGGCCGCGCCGGTCTCGACGGCGACCGCCGGCAGCGGCAGCAAGGACAGCCAGGACAGCCAGGACAGCAAGGATGGCCAGGACGGCCAGGACGGCAAGCAGGCGAACCCGTTTGCGGAGGACGGGGGCGAGGGCGCAGCCGAGGGGTGGACGGTGCTGCAGAAGGGGCTGCTGTTTGGCGTGCTGGTGGCTGGCATTGCGGTGTGGGTGAAGCTGGCAGCGCGGCGGCGCAACGGCCGACGGGAGGATGTGGGCTATGAAAAGGTGCTGTCGTAGGAAGAATGCAGGGCGCAGAACTGCGAATTGCGAAGGGCGAATTGCGAATTGAGAACAACAGTTTGTACAGCTTTGTTGAATTCTAGGCGTGGTCGATGTGCCCCACGTGATGTGCATCGCAGCCAAATGCGCCGCTAAAGGGAAACGCATCTTTTTTTTTTTTTTTTTTTGTAAATGTCCTCCCATCCCCCGCCATGAAGATCCTCACGCTCAACTTCACGACGTGCGCCGTCAAGGCCTGCAAGGGCGCCGCCGCTGCGTTCCCGCTGCACCCGCGCGACGCGGAGCTGGCCCACGACGACCTGGCGCTGAACCAGCCGTTTCTGCAGACCATGGTGGCGCGCCTGGACTGGCCGGCGCTGCGGACGACGCTGACGGAGGTGAGCCCCCCTACGGTTCTTCCTATCCTGTTCTCTCGCTCACTGACTGCAGCTCGGCTTCCCCGCGCTCCCCGAGGAGGCGCCCACGCCGGAGGCGCTCGCGGCCGACGACAAGCTGCTGCGCGAGCTTCACAACGTGCTGATGGAGACGGAGATCATCGAGGGCACGCTGGTGTGCGGCAACTGCGGGCACGAGTACGGCGTGCGCGAGGGCATTGCGACGTTTCTGCTGCCGAGCCACCTGACGTAGGGTCGCGTTGGCCTGGTTCTTTTCTTTGCGGCGTCTGGGACAGGATTCACTTGCATGATATCACGGTAGACAAACACGATCCTTGGCTATGGTACAGGGACAGAAAACAATACACAACAACCTCCCCTAAATCCCTACTGCTGCTTCTTCTGCGCCGCCGGCCCCATCTCCTTGTCAAACGCCCCGTACGACACCTGCAGACTGCCCAGCGCGCTCAGCGCCACGTACAGCATCGACAGCAGCACCGCAAACACCACCAGGCTCATAAAGATGCCCGGCGTGAAGAACTGGTACTTCTCAAACAGCCCGCGCGTGTCGCGGGTCTCGCGCGTCTCGACCACGAGCCGCTTGTGCACGGGCGCCTGCGCGCCGCGGGCCGAGTCGCCGCTGCGCACGGCACCCGCGGCCGGCGCCGCGGCACCGCCCACAAACACCACCGTGTACTCGTCCGCGGGCGCCAGCTGGGCCAGCGCGTCCTCGACGAGGTTGCCGAGGATGTGGTCTTGTAGGAGCGTTAGTGAGGTGTTGGTATTTAGCAATTCCGAGTCGAGACATACCGTTGTCTCCCATCAGCTCTGCACGCTCCGAGCAGTGGTGCACCGCCGGCAGCGGCGGCCGCACAAACGTCTGCACGGCGGCGGCGCGGCCCTGCGCGGCGCAGCTGCGCTCAATGTGGCGCGCCAGCGCGGCGGCCGCGACGGGGCCGTCGAGCAGCGTCTCGTTGGCGGGGCCGGCTGCGGCCACGCCAGCGGTAGGAAGCACTTCCGCGACGGCGAAGCGGCTGCGGAAGGCGGGCCGCGCGAGCAGGCGTCGCAGGCGCGGGGCGTCGCAGGCGGGCGGCGCGGACAGGTCGGAGGCGTGGACGCCCGGCTGGGCGAGGAGGAAGTAGTGGCCGGTGGCGCACGTGGCGAGGACGTCGTGGGCCTTGGCGCTGACGGCGGCGGCGGACTGCAGCTGGTCGGCGGCGGCGGGGGGGAATCTGGTGGTTAGCATGAGAAGGCAAGGTGGCAGAGAAAACAAGAACCGAAAAAACGCAGGCAGAACAAAACCTACTCGACCGTCGACGCGAGGAAGAAGGGCGACGAGTCCGCAAAGGCGCGCACGGAGGCGGCCGTAGCCAGGACGCTGCCGAGGAGCGAGACGCGCATGGTCAGCGGCGTTGCTTCGGGTCTGGGATCTCGTCTGTTTCTTGTTCGAGCCTCGAGCTGTTTATCGAAGGCTGCTCTGACGTCGTCGTCGTTGTTGTCGTCGTCGTCGGTTCAACGGAGTAGAGCTGGGTCGACAATGCGATCAGCCGGTTTTCCGAATGCGTGGTCTTGATGGCCAGCTGATGTCGAGTTGTAGGCCGTTCCTGTTGACACCTCGTTCGTAGGCCTTCGTGGTGATGAAGCTTTGGCTGAGCCAGGAGACGAGCGTCGAGACGAGGGATTATACGCGCTAGCTTCTGCTTGGATTATGTCAGACCGCGCTAGTGAATGTACATGTGTTGACCGCAAAATAACAGCGTTGGGCGAAGTACCTGCGTCGATAAGGCAATCGGTATTTTTTTCTTTTCTTCTTTTTCTTCTTCTCTCCGTCTACCTTTTCTCTGCACCGTCTGCACCATGTTTATTACCCAGCCGCGCGCCAAGAAGAACACGCTCGGGCCGCCGCCGAAGCGCAAGCGCAAGGCGGCGGCCGCCTTTGCCGTCGAGGAGATCGCGTTCGACGACGAGGCCCGCGCCGACTACCTGACCGGCTTCCACAAGCGCAAGGTGCAGCGGCAGAAGCAGGCGCAGGAGATTGCCGTCGAGAAGGCGCGCCAGGAGCGGATCGCTTTTCGGAGACAGGTACGTGGGGAGGAGGGGCTCTGGCGATGATCCAAAGGGACACCGGCTGACCGGCAGATTCGCGAACAACGAAAGGAAGCGGTGGAGGAGCATGTGCAGCAGGTGAACGAAGCGCTGCGGGCAGCACGAGTTGCCGGCGGCGAGGAGCCCGAGGAGGAGGAGGACGACGACGACGACAACGCCTCGTGGGACGGCATCGCAGACGAGCCGCCGGCCTTTGTCGACCACATGGCCGAGTACGTGGACGAGCAAAAGTTTACGACGGTGACGGTGGACGCGGTGTCGGTGGACCGGGACGGCATGCACCGGCTGAACGGAGAGTCGTCCGACGAGGACGGGGACGGCAGTGGGTCGGAGACGGACAAGCCAAAGCACGACGCGGGCGTCGGTGCAGAGGACGGCCAGGCCGGCGACAAGGGCGGGCGCAAAAAGAAGGAGTGGCCGGCAAAGACGAAGAAGAAGAAGTTCCGGTACGAGAGCAAGATCGAGCGGCAGCTGTCGAAGCAGAAGCAGAAGCGAGGGCGGTAGCGGTCTTGAACAAACAACAGGGACATGATGAAAAAACGAACAAGAGACAGTGTATAAACAGCAAAAAACGGCAACGCGCCCAACGCGCGGCACAAGGATGTAATTCTGCAGTCTGTCGGGGCCGGCCCACCGCTTAGATGGCGCCAATCTCCGCCTGAAAGTCCTCCAGCTCCTTCTGCACGGTCTCGTACTTCTTGGCCATCTCCTCGTACTTGGCCTCCCACTGGTCGCGCTCGCTCTCGAGGGCCTGCACTTTCCGCTCAAAGTGGCCGGCCTTGACGTCGGTTTCGCGGAGTCTGGGGGTTAGGGGTTAGCGGATGAAAGAGGAGACAGAGAAGGACAGTGAGTAGGACGTGACGGCCAACACCGTGCATGCCCAGACATACCGTTCGTTGGTTTCGCGCAGCACCTTGTCGGATGCCTCGGCCTCCTCCTCGAGCAGCTGCACCTTGCGTGCCAGGCCCTCGGACGCGGTGTTGCGCACCTGGCCCTCGTCGGCGTTCTTCTTGAGCTCGGCCACGGTGGTCTCGAGCTTGGCCACCTCCTCCTCCAGCACGCTGTTCTTGTGGGACAACGACGTGACCTCCTGCTCCTTGGACATGTTCTCCTGCTCGAGCACCTTGACCTTGGCCTTGAGCTCCTCGACTGTGCTGTGCGCCTCATCGGCCTCCAGCCGGAGCTGGTTCATTTTCTGGCGAGTGAGGTCAGTCTGCCTGGTCGTCCAATCTTGAAAACTGGCTGGCCCGATAGCCGTTTGCCAACAACCGAACGCAACGAACTCACCTCCTTGATGCGATCCATGGTGGCAGCGGAAAAGACGAAGCGAGTAGATGCAGGTCGGTGAAAGTCGATCGGGGCAAGGCGTCGCGAGGGCGGGAAGAAAAAGGAGACGGGAAGCGAAGAAGCGGAACGGGTTGCAAAGGGGGGAGAGATGGGGCCCCTCATTACACGTTGCGTATAGTACTTGCAGAGGGGCACACCGAGGGGTCCTGCCATTGGTCTACAGCGGCTCCAGGGCTTCAGGGGCCATCAAATAGCAGTCTGCTTAGCGTGTGTGTCCAGCGTGTCTCAGGCGTCTGGCGGCCAGCACTTCCCGGTTGCCCCACCAACGGGCCTGCTGCGCACTAGGCCCAAAACACTGCCATTCCAGGCAGCCAACAGCAAACAGCAAACAGCAAACAGCAACCGATCGAGACAGACAGCCACAACAACGAGCCGGGCAGCAATGAGCAGCAATTCCGCTGCAGCACGCTTTCGACAACGAACAAACGACGACGAATCGAAAACCCCCCGTTGAAACGACATCGCCGCCATGTTCGCCGCGCGGGATCAAGAGAATAGGGTCTTTGGCCACAGCGTCGGCGGCGCGGCCGGCAAGCTGCACGCACTGGGTCCGAAGACGCCGATGAAGGTGCCGCTCAAGGATGGCGGCCCGGCGACGGCCAAGAGGCCCCTGGGCGGGAGGGCTGGTGGGAACGAGAACGTGCAGACGGTGGCCGGGAAGAGCAGTCTAGTGACGCCCATGGGTGAGTAGCCAGAGGAGAAGAGAGGAGACCAAGAGAGAGCCAGTAATTGACAGGACAGAACCACGCACGCAGCGGGCACCGCTCGGCAACAAGACGACCAACGCCAAGGCCCTGACGGTCCGGCCGCAGCACCACAACGTGCCGCCGCCCAAGAGCGGCCGGGCCGGCGTCAAGGACATTGTGCGGGAGCTGGAGAAGACGGCGCAGCAGCAGCAGACGGCCAAGAAACCGTCTGTCGCGCCGGGCAGCACCCGGCGGGTGCGGGGCGTCACACCGCGTAGCACAACCACGAAGCTGTCGGTGCTGAGCGACGCGACGGCGACGACGGCGGCCACGGCTGCCGCGCCGGGCGACCGCGACATCGAGTACGCGCCGCCGCGCGAGCCCGCCCGGCCGTACGAGTCGGACGTGTTCCCCGACGGCGTGCTCACGTTTGCCGCGTTCCGTCCGGAGAACCGCCTGCGTGGCTACTACGACCACTACTACAACCCGGTCGACGACGACGGCGTGCCGCGGCGCGAAAAGGCGCTGGCCGAGCAGCAGCGGCGCGCCTTTGAGAAGCTGGACCTGCGCGTGCAGGCGGACGTGGACGCGATCGACTGGTCCATCGGCGACGTGCCGGCAAGCAAGAGCCTGCAATACCAGAGCAGCAAGCAAAACGTCAAGCCAGCCGCCGCCAAGGGGGCGCCGCCGCCGACGCTGGCTGCGCGCCGGGCTGCGGCTGCACTGGCACCCATGGCCAAGGCGACAACGGCGACAACGGCGGCGACCGTCACGACGACCACGCGCCCAGCCTCGGCGGCTTGGTCGGGCTTGCCTCTGCGCAAGCAGCGGCCCGTCTCGAGCAGCGGGCTGCCGCTGCGGCCCAAGGCCAACACGCACCATCCTGTCGCCGAAGCCGCGTCACGGACGACACTCGGCTACAACAAGGGCCGCAGCGTGTCGTCGGTGGTGCGTGGCAGTGGCAGCAACAGGACGGCGACGGCCAAGGCTGCCCCCAGTGCCGAGGGCACGGCAAAGGCGAGCAAGGCCTCGGGACCTGGCCCTCTCAACCTGGCGATGGCAGGTCCCACGGCGCCAGTGGTCGATGAGCTGGTCGAGCCGCGGTCGCCGGCGTTCCTGTCCATCTTTGACGTGGCTGCCGACGACGAGCAGTCGGACTGGGGCGGCGCCAGCACGGTGGTCAACGACGACCTGGACGACGGGTTCCAGATGGAGGTGAACTTTTAGGGGTGGGTGGTGAGGCCGGTGTTTTTTTGCCGTTTCGTGGCGTTACAGCCTGGAGGTTGGGCTAGGTCTATGGGTTCTTTCATTGCTTCTTTCTTATGTTTCTTTCCACGAATCCTTTCTTTGCACCGCAAGATCGAGCCGTCTACGAGTACGGAGTATAAAGTATCTGACTTGTATATGCACGTGACTATGACGCAAAGAGCGGTGAGCGCGGCGGCAGAAAGCCCGGCGCGCCTTCTTTCGCGCGTTCCAGCCCTGTTGCGTAAGAGCCCACCGCAAATCTACAAATCCGCACGTCTCATTTGCTGCCGTCTCCTTTCTCCAGCGCTCCTTCCTTTTCATCCAACCAGCGCGACAGGCCCGTTCGGTGTCTCCTTCTCTCTTCTCTTCTCACTGTCGCTCCTGCCGCGCCCCCTTTTCCCCCCCTCGCATCGCGCCCGGAAGCATCGCCACGCCATTCGCTTCCGCCTCTTTTTCTCAGTTCGTGTCGGCCGCCCTCCCTGTCGGCCGGTTGTCTGTCTTTCCCGCCCTCGCGTGTCGTGCTGCGTTGCGCGCGCCCTGTCCGGCCATCGCCCGCTGCACGCGGCGCCCGGGCGAGATCCTTTTTCTGGCCTGACCCGGCGCGTGTCCGAGACGAAGACTCAAAAAGAAGAACGGCCAACGCATCGATTTCTCACCACACTCGTTCCTTTTCCCTTTCTTCTTTTCCCTTTCTCATTTCTCATTTCTTCCCTTGTCTCCCTTCCGCACATGCTGCTCTGCATCCCCTCCCTCGGACGCAACGAGATAGGATGAGCGCAGGGCAGCGTTGCCGGTGAAGCCCTTGTCTCTCTGCAGAGCCCACGCCCATTCGCTGTGTGCGCGCGTCTTTCGTCGGCTCCCGTGCAATGCCGCCCACGTCCGGCTTCGCGCAGTTCTTCCCCACGGCGCCGAGGGCCGCCCGCGACCGCGCCACGGCCATGGAGCGCGAGCGCGCCAGCAGCAAGCAGCCGCCACCGCCGCCGGCATCTGCTCACCCGGCCGCCGGCGACGACGACGAGTCGCTGCTGGGCGACAGCGCCTCCACGGCCTCGACCCGGCGCGCCGCCGGCAGCATCACCAACGGCGCCAGCAGCTACCTCACCCCCGTCACCGCCGACCACTCGCCCACGCAGGCGGCCGCCGCGCATATCCAAGCCGGGGCCACCTCGAATTCTTACCCTTCACGACATCCCTCTCACCCACAGCAACCACCACCACCGGCCCCGTCACAGCCTCCACCCCCCGACCCGTCCATGCTCGCCAACGGCGCCGCGGCGCACCCCCGCTTCCTCACGCGCCCGCCCGCCCGCGACCCGCAGCGCGCCGTTCAGGGCGTTGCCTGTCTCTTTGACCCCCAGCTCCCGGACGAGAAGAATGCCCGGTCCAGCCTCGACCTGCGCCGCCGGGCAAAACCGGTCCTCAGGGAGTTTGGTCTGGTATGTATTGCGGCGCCACGATGCAGATGAGAAAACAGAAGAAGAACGAGACACACGAGCATGGCCTCATCCCTCCCGCACACCTCCGAAGCCGCCCACCGCTGGGTCTCCTACATACATACACATACATGATATGATATGGGGGTGAGGGCTGGGGAAGCAAGAGGAGGAACAAGAAAGGCCGGGTCAGCCGCGGGAGGGAGTGTCATCTTCGTGCCAACATTGAAAAGAAAAACAGAAAGACGTGTGCTAATATTGGTTTCGTATAGGAAGATGACGCTCCCCCGGCAGACCCGCGGCTGGCCAAAGGCGGCCGCCTAAACTACATCAATGTCGATTTCCACCTGGCCCGCGCGCGTCTGCGCCACACGCCCTATGACCTCCGTCCGTATCCGTACGACCCGCGCACGTCGCTCGGCCCGGGGCCGCCCACCCAGATTGTGGTGTCCGGCTTCAACCCGCTCGTGCCCTTCGCCAAGGTCATTGCCATGTTCGCGTCCTTTGGCGACATTGCCGAGAGCAGCAACAAGATGCACCCCGAGACCGGCAGCTACCTCGGCTTTGGCACCTTTAGGTATCGCGATGCCAAGCCCAGCCGCTCCCGGCCCATGGCCGTGTCTGCCATTGACGCTGCGCGCCGCGCCGTCCGCCAGATGCACGGCAGCCGCATCGAGGGCACGCCCGTGCGCGTCGAGTACGACCCGGACGGCAAGAAGAGCACGCGTCTGCTGGAAGAGGCGCTGCGCAAGGAGAGGGCGCAGGCTGCTGCCGACGCCGCCGCCCACGCACCGGCACGGATACCGACTGCGCCTCGCGGTCTCGGCGCCCCGACGGCCGTCCTCACCCGGCCGCCGCCCACCGCACCACGCGGGCCAGCTGCACTTAGGATGCAGCAGTTGGCAGGGGCTCCGGGCTCTCTCCCCGGACGATCACCCATTGCATTGCCAGCTGGGCCCGCGGCTGTCTCTGTGCCGGCCGGCCTCAACAACGCCCAGAGCGGAAGCAAACCACCTCTGCTTCAGCCGCGAGGGCCGGTTGGCGTGAACCCCGGCGCCGACGCGGCCGCCACATCCATGCATGGCATCGAGAAGGTGCCCATCGCACCCCAGCTGATGCGCACGCCCTTTGTTTTCATCAGCTGCGAGGATGTCCCGTTGCGGTTCCAAACGATTGCACACATGAAGCGGCGGCTGAAGATGCACCGCTTCGAAGCCATCCGCGCCGACGCCACCGGCTACTACGTGGTGTTTCGCGACGGGTCGTCCGGGCGGGCCGACGCCGAGCGCTGCTGCGAGCAAGCGCACCGCACCGCCTTCTTCACCTATGAGCTGGTCATGACGTTGTACGCACGCGGCTACTCCGAGGGAAAGCGCATCGCTCCTCCCGGGGCTGCCGCTGCACTGCCGCCAACCGCCCCTGCGGACCATCGGCGGACCAGCAGCGCGGCCGGCGACAAAGCGGAGGCGCAGCGGCTGCTTGACGGAACGGCGCAGATCCGGTCGGACGAAGAGGCCGACCTGGAGGAGGAGCGGCGGCAGCGGGCCAAAAATTTCGACCCGGTCAAGGCGGCAGTCGAGACGGTGCGACAGGAGCTGGTCGAGCATCTGATCCGGCACATCCGCACACGCGTGGCGGCGCCGGCGCTGTACTCCTTCTTCGACCCGGACAACCACATGGACGAACGCCGACGCCTCAACATTGGCGGCGGCCCGGTGGCCCCGCGCGTCTCGGCCATCCTACAGGACGAAGACGAGTCCGGGGCCAGCGCGGCCAAGAAGCAGCCGCTGAACCCGATGAATCAGCCCAGCACGCGTGCAGACCCGATCGAGCGGCGCACGGGCGGGCGGCTGGACGTGGCGGCGCTGCCGCGGATCCGCAAGGTCAAGGGCGCGGCGAAGCTGGCGGCGGCGCGCAAGCAGGGCCTGTTTGATCCGTTTGCGCGACAGCGGACGCGGCCGGCGACGGGGGCGCGCGGGGCGTTCCGGTCGCTGCACCACCGGCTGCAGGACGACAGCGGCGACGAGGAGTCGGAGGACGAGGCGGAGGCGCGGTTCCGGTTCCGGCGGGGCCGCGACACGGAGGAGCCGGAGTCGCGGGCGTCAGGCACGGAGCGCGACGCGGACGCGGACGACGACGACGACGACGACCAGGAGGTGGACGCGGAGCGGCGCGCGGTCAAGAAGACACTGACGGCGGCGACGACGTGGGCGGCGGCGCGCGACGAGGACTCGATGACCGAGTCCAGCTTCTCGGCGCTGCCCCATGCGGACACGCCGGACACGACGACGACAGCGCGCACGACGCCGACGACAGCGGCCGCCGCCGCGGCCGCGACGCCCGGGCTGGCCAAGAAGAAGCGCAAGCTGACGAGCAAGCAGCAGGCGGAGGAGGACGCGGCGGCGGCGGCCGGGGCCAAGCGGCAGAAGCGCAGCGAGGAGGAGGCGCTGTTTGGGGTGTCGATTGGCGCGGCCGAGGCGACGCTGGACGACGGCGTGGCGGCGGCGGCGGCTGCCGCGTCAGAGGACGCCGACGGAAAGAAGAAGGGCGGCAAGAAGACGACGAAGAAGTCCAAGAAGCAGCTGTTCGAGGAGCGGCAGGCCTTGCGGCAGCAGCAGGACGCGGCCGAGCTGCAGGAGAAGGAAGCGGAGGCCCAGGCACCAGCGCTCGACGCCGTTGTCCCCGCCAAGAAGAGCGTCGCTGCTGCGAAGGCAAAGGCGGCGGCGGCCGCCGCAGCAGAGGCCGCGGCGGCCGCCGAGCCGGCGGGCAAGGTGGCGGGCAAGGCCGGGCGGCCGAGCAAGACGGTCAAGCTGGGCAAGGCGGCGAGCGGGCACGCGGGCGGCAGCGGCGGGCAGGACGTGCACGACAAGGCGTTTGTGGACAAGCGCTGGCCGTTTGACGCGGCGCTGTTTGCGCACGCGGTGACGCGGGCGCTGCCGCTGCCGGCGCACCCGGTGGCGAGCCTGGGGCTGCTGCGGGCGCTGGGGCTGCACGCGGCGGACCTGCCGAGCGCGGAGCGGCTAGTGAAGAAGTATGGCCGGGCGGCGGCGGCGGTGGACGTGGGCGACCCGGAGCTGTTCCTGTGGCGGCACGAGCGGGAGACGCGGCTGAACCGGGACGGGGCGCGGACAGGACGCACCACGGCTGCACCAGCACCGGTGAACCGCAAGCCGCGGATCGAGGGCTACTACGTGCCGAACGCGACGGGCAGCGCGCGCACGGAGGGCGTCAAGAAGATCCTCAACTCGGAGAAGAGCAAGTACCTGCCGCACCACCTCAAGGTGCAGCGGGCGCGGGCGGCGCGCGAGGCGCAGGCGGGGTGGGCGGGCAACAAGGCGGCGGCGGTGGCGGCGGCCAAGGCGGCGACGGCGGCGTCGGTGTCGCGGGGGTCGTCGCGGGCGAACCGGGTCAACCAGCGGCGGTACATTGCGGACCTCAACGACCAGAAGCGCACGCTGGGGCAGCTGGGACAGGACTCGGACGTGCTGCGGTTCAACCAGCTGAAGAAGCGCAAGAAGACGGTCAAGTTTGCGCGGTCGGCGATCCACAACTGGGGGCTGTACGCGATGGAGAGCATCCCCAAGGACGACATGATCATCGAGTACGTGGGCCAGGAGGTGCGGCAGTCGGTGGCGACGATGCGCGAGCAGGCGTACGTGCGCGCGGGCATCGGCAGCAGCTACCTGTTCCGGATCGACGACGCGACGGTGATCGACGCGACGAAGAAGGGCGGCATCGCGCGCTTCATCAACCACAGCTGCATGCCCAACTGCACGGCCAAGATCATCAAGGTGGAGGGCAGCAAGCGGATTGTGATTTACGCGCTGCGGGACATTGGGCAGAGTAGGTGCCTCTGGATCTTTTGCTTCTGCTTCTTATGCTGACCCTGTACCCCCAGACGAGGAACTCACCTACGACTACAAGTTCGAGCCCGAGGACAACCCCGAGGACCGCGTGCCGTGCCTGTGCGGGACGCCGGCGTGCAAGGGCTTTTTGAATTAGGGCGCGGGCCAGAGCGGTTGCTGGGATTCGGCGGCAGACGGAAAAAACAGCGCCTTGGTTGGGTTTATATTGGTCTCGGCGTCCGGCACGGATAGAAAATATATGGCACTCCGGTTACTCCTAGGAGATCTGCACCACCAGCGGCCCCGCCACCACAATGTCGTCCGTCAGCACGCCCGACGCCGGCGCCGCCGTCGTCAGCGTCACGTACACGATCCCCGCCAGCTCGCCCTGGCCCGCGACCACGCACCCGCCGTCCGCCGTAAAGGCCGAGAAGGCCGTCCCGCCCAGCACGTTGCCGTTGGTGAACGCGCAGAACGCGGCGGCCGCGGCCGGTGCCGTCGACCCGTTGGCCGCCGCCGCCGCCGCCGTCGTGAACTGCATCACCGTGCTGCCGGGCACGACGGCGCCGGCCGCGACGGCCGCCGCGCCCGCCGTCCCGGGCGTGACGGTCAGCGCGGGGAACGCGGTGACGGCCAGGTTCGAGCCCGCGGGGCACGACGCGATGAACGGCGCGGCCAGCGAGAAGACGAGCCGCGGCGACAGCGCGGTGTCAAAGGCGCCCGGCGCCGCAGCCGCCACGCCGCCGGCCGCGCGCACAAACGTCTGGTGGCGCGCCTCGGTGGTCAGGATGCTGGCGGCGGTGCCGAGCAGGCCGGCGTCGGCGAGCAGGGGCGCGGCGCCGAGGTAGGCGCTGACGCCGACGTTCTCGAGCACGGCGGCGGTGGCGAGCATGGCGGCGGCGTCGGTGAGGCCAAAGGCGTACGTGCACGGCGCGACGGGCTGCACGCCGGCCTGCGCCAGCGACGACTGCAGCAGGCCGACGTGGGCCTGCTCGCTGGCGCCGACGGCCTGCAGGTCGGCGATCTGGCGCGGGGCCAGGCCGAGCGCGGCGAAGGCGGCGGCCGGGAAGCGGGCGAAGCCCTGCTGGTAGAAGGCGGTCTCGAGGTGCTCGAGGGTGAGGGCGCTGGCCGTTAGCGGTGCGTCTTCTCGTCTGGCGGCGAGGGCACGTACAACTGCAAAATGTCCAGGTCCGTCAGGCCCGCGGCGGCGGCCGCCGCGTTCGCCCGCTTGCTGAGCGCGTACAGCTGCATCTGGCTGCGCGTGAGCCTGGGCGCGGCCGGCAGCGCGGCGGCCACGGCCACGAGGCCGGCCAGGAGGGCGGTCTTGAGGGACGGCATATTAAGAGGGAGAGGAATAAGTAAGAATAAAATCAAATATCAAAAAATCAAAAAGAGCGAAAGTGTGATCAACACAACAAAGCAGCCAGTGCTTGAGAGAAACGAAGGACGGGATGCGATCGTGCGATGGACAGACAGACGGACAGGAAAGACAGACAAGACGGGCGGACTGGACCGGACGGAAGCGGCGACACCGCGAAGAAAAGGAACGAATCCTCGCCAGCATGGAACGACAAGCTTCCGCCCGGCAGCGCGGAACCGCAGGGCTTGTGGCCTAAAGGGGCCGAAGGGCAGCGATGAGACGAACGCGCGCAGCGACGACGAGGCGGCTGCCGCCGGCTGGGCGTCGTTCCGCGCTGCCGGCGCCGCGGGGGCGGGCGCCAGCACAGCTTTAAGATCACAGGGGCGCGCCACGGACGGCGCAGCGCCACGCCGGCGGCCGTGCGGGCGCTGAAGACCCTTGCAGACCCTGGACGATCCCTGCTGCCGACCCCTGCCACACCCCTGCAAGCGCGCCCGTCACCGGCTGCGACCACCTGCGACCACCTGCGGCGGGCGCTGTCTCAGACGGGTTTCGGCAGAAGCACACGATCGCACGCGAGCAACGGACAAGCTTTTTGACGGACAAGCTTTCTGACCAGGACAAGGAGCAATGGCGCACGATCCAAAAGTAACAATGTCTTATACCAAAAGATACCAATAAACAAAAACCCCTGACACCGTCTTTCAGATGCCAAGACAACCCCCGTGTCCAATCTCACAGCGCATACGGGTTCACAGACCGGATCGTCAGACACCTGTCGTCGTTAGCATGAATCGCAAGACTCGGAACAAGACTCGGGGAAGGGAAAAGCACTCACGGCGGGCTCTTGCTCAGATCCGTCTTCAGAATGACCGGCACCCGCGTCATCTCCGTCACGTCCTGGATGTACTCGCCGCCCTCCTCGCGCAGCTTGAACAGCTTCAGGTACTTCTCCTTGTTCGTCAGCAGCCGCGCCTCCGCCGCCTCCGCCGCCGGCACCCGCGAGTCCGACCGCGCCCGGTGCAGCCCCGTCGCGTCCGCCGCCGCCGCCGCCGCCGCCTCCAGCCGCGACGGCGACCCCGGCACGCTCTGCGTCGGCCGCTCCACCAGCGACGCTCCCGCCATCGCCTCGATAATGTCCGACGTGTCGTCGTCGTCCTCAAACAGCGCGTCCGCGTCGTCCGTCGACATCGTCCCCGTGTCGATCTGCTTGCGCGCCGCCTCCTCCCGCTCCCGCTGCAGCCGCTGCGTCTCCTCGTGCTGCCGCGCCGCCGCCGCCGCCGCCGCCGACCCGCCCCGGAACGACCCCCCCGCCGCCTTCGGCCGCTCGTCCTCCGGCACGTACGCCGAGCTCGGCACCCCCTTCTCCCAGTACAGCTCCAGCACCCGCGTCTCCTTGCGGAACTCCGCCTTCTTCAGCGGCAGCTGGTCGCAGTGCACCCGCTTCTCGAACCCCCACTCCGGGATCAGCACGTCAAACGCCGACTCATACACGCAGATCACAATGCCCTCCGCAATCAGGTCCCCGTGCACCTCCAGCCGCTTCTTGTCCATAATCCGGCACGAGTCGATGTGCACGCTCTGCTCCTGCGCATTCTGCGCCGAGTCCTTCTTGATGTTCAGCGACTCCACCGTCTTGACCAGGCTCTCCACGTCCTCGGCGTACTCCGCCGCCGCGCTGCCACCCCCCTCCACCCCCTCCGCCGCCGCCGCCGCCGCCGTTAGCACCGCCTCCAGCTGCCGGTGCACCAGAATGTCCGCGTACCGCCGCGTCGGCGCCGTAAAGTGCGTGTACAGCGGCACGTTGAGCGCGTAGTGCGGCCACAGGTGCGACGGCGTCTTGCCCGCCACAAAGTACTTGGCCCGCTGCATCGACTTGAGCAGCAGCGTCTCCATGCCCTTGCGCACGTCCGCGTCCGCCACCTTGAACAGGCTGTTCTGCAGCGCCCCGCTGCTGCTAATGTCAAAGTCGTAGCCCAGCGCCGTCATCCGCTCCGCAATCGTCTGCAGCCGCCGCGGGTTCGGCGCCCCCTGCCGCCGCAGCACCGCCTTCGTCGGCAGCCCCTTGGCCAGCCGCTGCGCCACGTACGCGTTCGCCTTGTGCATCAGCTCCTCCACCAGCTCCACCGCCGCCGTCGTGTCGAACAGGTTGTGCTCGATCGGGATGTTCTCGTCGTCCAGCTGCTGCAGCAGACGCAGCGGCGCAATCGGCTCGCCCCCGGCGTTGAGCCGCGCCTCGCGGAACCGCTGCGTCACCACGCTGAGAATCTGAATGTCCTTGGCCGTCGCCGCGTCGTGCTTGAACGCGTCCGGGTTGGCCAGCGCCTCGTTGATGTTGGCCAGCGACAGCGTGCCGCCGCTCTTCGTGATGCTCTTGCCCACCCACACGTCGTTCTCGTCCACCGCCACGCTGTGCGGGTCCACGTGGAACACCACGCTGACCGTCAGCCGGTCCTTGCCCGGCAGCAGCGAGCAGAAGTCCGTCGACAGCTTGGCCGGCAGCAGCGCGCACGTGCGGTTCAGCAGGTGCACCGCCGTGCCGCGCTTGCGCGCCTCGCGGTCCACCAGCGAGTTGGTCTTCACAAAGTGCGTCACGTCCGGCACGTGGATGCCAATTTCCACCTTGCCGTCCGGCCCGGCCTTGACGTGCACCGCATTGCCCAGGTACTCGGTCCCGTCCAGGTCGATCGTAAACGTCTTCTCCGTGCGGAAGTCGCGGCGCGCGCTCACCGCCGCCTCCTCCTCCTTCTCAAGCGACCAGTCCGCCGGCGTCACGTTGCGGAGCACCGCCTCCGAGAACTCGTCGCTCGCAAAGTTGTTGTCGCGCAGCAGCGCGTCCGTCTCGACCTTGAGATCGCCCATGCGGCCCAGCTGCTCGACCAGCGTGCCAAACGGATGCAGCGACGTGATGGGCCAGCGCTTGATGCAGGCCACAAAGATGCGGTCCGCATAGTCCAGGTGCTTCTCGACAAAGTCGCGCGGCGCCTGCTCCGTGGGAATCGCAATGAGCGGCACGCGCTTGTCCGTCGGCTTGAACCACACAATCTTCGGCTTGTCCTGGTGGCGGCTGTCCGCGTGGCGGCTGCCGTCGCGCGCCGTGCGCTCGGCGTCTTGCTTCTCCCGCGTCGCCTGGCTGCTGGGCCGGAGGAGGCCGAGCGTGCCCGAGAACATCTGCCCGGCCACCCGCTCGATGACGGCCACAATGTGGCCTGCGTACAGCGGCTTCTGCTCGTCGTTGATCTCTTCCTCCTCCACCAGGAGCAGGCTCTGGCCCTCCACCTCCACGTCGTCGTTCTTCTTCTGCGTGGGCCGCTGGCGCAGACTGCCACGGCGGCGAAGACCGCCGCCCTCGTTGCCGTCATCACCCGCGTTGCCGCCCTGGCCACCGCCGTTAGTCGAGCCCGAGCGGGTGTCGGTAATGTCCTTGCGCTTCTTCTTCTCCTCCTTCTCGCGCTTCTGGGACCACACCTCGCCGACGTCGAGGAGCTCCACGGCAACAAGATCGCCCTCCAGGGCGCGGTTGCGGTCTTTGCTACCGCAGATGAAGATATCGGCATCCAGAAGGCCATCCTGCGTGGTGACGTAGGCGTCGCTGCGGTTCTTCTTGTTCACACGCAGAATACCGGCGACGAGCTGTCCGTCCGCCAGGAGGGCGGGAAGCGTGGCCTGCGGCAGGTACGGAGTGAAGAGTGTTCTCCGCTGCTGCTGCTGCTGCTGCTGCTGCTGCTGTTGCTGGGGGATTTGTTGGGCTGCCATCGGATTGTGCTGACTTCCCTGGAGGCCCATAAACCCCTGGTTTCCGAGCTGCGCCGCCTGCAGAGCCTGCAGCTGGTTAAGCTGCATAGGGTTGAGCTGCTGGCCCGGGAAGACGCCCGGGATGACCATCTGGCCCGCCGGGAGCTGCATCAGCTGCGGCTGGCCAGTGTACTGGAAAGCCCCAATGGAGCCCATAGACTGGCCGGCCATGGAGCCGCGCGCACGGTGGCCCGGCTGGAACGGCTGCTGCTGCTGCTGTTGGGGCTGCTGCTGCTGCTGCTGCTGCTGCTGCTGTTGTTGGTTCTGCTGCGGCTGCTGCGATTGCTGCCCCTGTTGCTGGTTGATGCCAAGGCTGTCTTGGCCCTGGCCCTGGCTCTGGGTCCGCCAGTTGCCGTCAAAGTTGCGCGACGAGGTGCGGGCATGGCTGCCGCCGCGGCGAGGGAAGTCACTACCCAGGCCGCCGTCGGCCTGGTAGTTGCCCATGCCGCCACGGCCCATGCCGCCGCCACCGCGGCCGACAGCCATGCTCTGGCTGCGGCCGTGCGCCGAGCCGCGGCCGCGCGAGGGCGTAGAGAACACCGGGGCACTGGGCTGGGCATTGAACGAGGACGAGCCGGCGCTGGCGTCTTCGTTGTCGGCCGGCTTGTCGCCAGCGGGCGCGGCGGCGGCGGCGCCCGGGGCAGGGAACTGGAAGGCGGACGTGGTGCGCTTCTGCTGGGCAATCTCGGCGGCCTTCTTGGCATCGGCCAGGGCGAGCGAGTGGCGGCGCTGATGGCCACCGCCAGGGCCGCCGCCACGGCCGCCGCGCGAGGCAGCGCCGCCCTCGCGGAGGTGGGCGGCCTGGGGGTGCTCAAAGTTGCCAAAGGCGGAGCCCGAGGCGCCCGAGGACGGGGCGGGCGGGGGCCCCATGCCCATGTTGGGCAGAGCCGACTGATTACGGCGATGTGCGTGCGTCTGGGAGGAGTTGCCTCCGCCCAGGGCCACATTCTGCTGCTGCTGCTGTTGCTGCGGTAGCTGGTTGGGGAACTGGAAGCCGGCCTGGGGCGAGAGGTTGGCCATGTTCGGCTGCATGGGGTTGAAGGCGGCGCCAGGGCCCAGGGACTGGGTGGGCGGCAGCATGCCCAGATTGACATATTGCTGTTGGGCGGCCTGGATTTGCTGCTGCTGCTGCTGGAGGAGCTCAATCTGCTGCTGGATGGCGACGGGATCCACAGCTGGCGGGCGGTTAGCGGTTGCGTCAGGGGTGCATGCAAAGGCGAGACACGAGGTGGCGTCCAGCGTGGGCGCGGAGAAAAGGGAGACAGGGTAGGTGGAGCAAAGGAGCTAGGGGTGATGCAGAACCAGGTGGCAGGGGAAGGAGGAGAAACAGTGTACTCGTAAACAACGGTGGAGAGGACGGGGGACAGGAGGAGGGACAGGAGAGAACGCACTGTTGGTGTTGGCAAACATGCTCATCAGCGGTGTGAGCTCGGACGGGCTGCGGCGGTGGGCAATGTGCAGACGGCGACCAGCAGGCCCGGGCACGCCGCCGGGACCACCGGAGGCGCCGCCCGGGGGGCCGCCGGCGGGGGCGTTTTGCCTGTTGTCCATGGCGAGGGAGTGGCAGGGCCGACGAGGACGCGAGCAAGGAGGGAAATCGATTCGTGTCTTTTTCGAGGGCTCGAAGCGGGAGAGGCTAGCGGGTGCTGGGGAATGCGGTGAGAGGCAGTCGAGTGCAGGAGGCTGTGGAATACAGGATGCTGCAGAAAGATGCAGTGGGATGCAGATGGATGGTGCTGATGGTGGTGATGGTTGATGCTTTTATGCTTTTGAGGCTGTTTTGTTTTGGTTTGCTTTGGGTTGCTTTGGGGTAGCTTTGGGGATGAGAAAGGGAGGGCAGGCCGAGGCCGAGGACGTCACGAAAGGAGGGAATCGTAGACGAGAAGAGAGCAGAGAGGATGACGATGGCCGTGGAGAGAGAAAAAGGATGGTCGAGGACGGCGGACACCGAACAACGGTCGATTCGAAATCCAACAGTGTAATCCAGAAAGGGCCGAGGAAAAAATCAAAAGGCCAAAGGAGAGCGATGGGCCCGACAAAAAGGCACAAGACGGCGAATGCTAAGAGACAGACGGAGAGAGAGACGGGGGAAAGGGCGCGGGATGGCAGGGCAGACGGGGAGAGAGGGAAAAAAAGGAGAGAAAGAGAGGTGGGAAAACGAGGCAAAACAGACAAACCGGCCAGAGGGAGCACAGTAATGGTGATGTGGTGCACGGGGCAAGGGCCTGCCTGAAGCGACCTGGAACACAGCGACGTCGTTGCCCCAGCTCTCCTGGGTGGTGGGGAAACCAGCGCCCGTAAAAAGGGCAGGCGCCCCACCGGCACCCTGCTCAGACACACCGCCCGGCAGAACACGCGGCGCTGCCATTGGCGACCTGTGGTCCGCCCAGCAGACCTCAGCGGCCGCTCCTAGGGAGGGCTTAGGGGCCGCGGCCAGAGCCGGCACCACCGGCGGGGGGGGGCTGTGACGAAGTTGCATTGAATAGAAGATGCCCCTCTCTCTCTACCGAGGAGGAGGCGGAATAGCTATATGGTCTATGTCATGGATGACTAACCAGTCATCCGTCCCGTCACATGCCTGACATCTGCCCCCCATCGAAAGACGTCGACCCGACGTTAACATAACATGGAACAGGAAACAAAAGAGAGAAAACCCACAAAGGAAACAAAAGAGAGAAAACCCATAAAGGAAACAAAAGAGAGAAAACCTATAAAGAGAATGAAAGAACGTGAAACAAAAGAAAGGAAACGGGAATCCGGAGAAAAGATAAGGAAAACCCGTCGTAAAAATAGTGAAACGGAAACCGAACGTAGAAAATAAAACTATCCTTACCTTCCTAGTATCATCTGCCATCCAGCACCCCGAGGTTCCTCCTGTATGGCCTGGCAGCTATCTCGGCGTCCCGATTCTCCGTTCCTAGTACCATCTGCTATCCAGCACCCCGAGGTTCCTCCTGTATAGCCTGGCAGCCATCTCGGTGTCCCGATTCTTACTCCGTCTCGTCGTCTGTACCGGACCCTTCGTCGGCGGAATCTTCGATGCCTGCGAATAGGACTGCCCGAACTAGTGCGGGCGACTGTGGAGGCGTTTTAGTAGGAAAGGGGTCGCCTAGGTGCCGGAAAACAAATTAGGTCCTCTTGTGCATGGCGAGAACCGTGCGAAGATTTTTAATAGTGGTTTAGAAGAACTATTCGAGACTATCGGTAAACTCTTATAGGACGTCCTCTTCGATAGCCTTTGTTACTAGGTCCGTCGTATAGGGATCGGGTGCGACAGACTTTAACTCTTTAGAAAGGAGGTCTTGAATACGTATGATTAGTAGCTAGACAGGCTGGATAACGAGGCCTTCGGTAATCTCGTCGCGCACTCTGGTAACCCGGCGGCGCTCTCGCTTCTACCCGGTAGACAATCCGGGCGAAAAGGCCGGGAGGGTGCTTGCAGCGGAAGCCGTGTTATACGGCAGCTTGTTTACCGGAAGCTTTAGGAAGTCCTCGTCTCGAAGAGTAATGGCCGAGTAAGCGGTCCGTCGTTTATTCTCTAGTAGGCCGTAGACCTCGGCGGCGAAAGTAGCGACTTTAGTTTTATGCTCGAGCTTAGCTAATGGATTAATTGCGTATATCAGATTCTTAGAAAAGTTAGCCTGCGAGGAAGGCTTGTTCTCGTGAATAGCCTTCTGGACCTCGCGATGGACATCGTTAACTAGTTGTCCGAACTTAGAGTCGTTCTGTAGGATCGTAGCGAAGAGCTTACGGAAGCGCTCCGTATAGGTCGTAGGATCCCGGGGTGACATAATGCCGTAGTTCGGGAGGCAGCTCTGTCTCGGCCACTAACTTATTATATTCTGGGCCGAGTGTTAGGAAGGTTAGGAGGTAGCGGGTGCGGCCGTTAACTTGTCGGGATCTAACGAGAACGGGATGCTCGGTTACGTTCGAGACGGGCTTAACGGCTGGTAGTTATCGTGCGAAGATGTCGAAGACTGCGGGCTCGAGGTGTGTAACGGAAACGACGTCGTGAATGGACTAGTGCGGGGGAAGTTAGATTTTATAGGCGAGTCTGCCTACGCGTTTAACGACTCGGAATAGACCGGCGAATCGCGGTCGGAACTTGCCTAATGCTACTGTTTATACGGAAAAGTACCCGGGGTGCAAACGGAGGTAAACGTAGTCACCCGGCTAGAAAAACCGGGGCTGCCGGTGCCGATCGGCGAAGCGTTTACTAAGTATAGCGGCTTCGTTAAGTGCATCTTAGACTAGCGCCCGGGTGAGCGGGATGTTTAGTAGGGACGTGTCCGTTTATAGTAGGGCCGTAGGGTCTGCCGGTCGGAAGCCTAGGACGGCTTCGTTTAGCGATGTATCGATGGACGTATGCTTACGGTTATTATAGCCGAATTAAAGCTCTAGGACGTAGTCTAGCCACTAGGAGGGATCGGGTAGTCGTTAGATAGTATGCCGCATTATGTTTTACACTGTCTGTATAGTCCGCTCAGTCTGTCCGTCCGACTATGGATGGTAGGCAGTGGAATAGAATAATGATGTGCCTAATTATTGCTACACATAATGCTATAGGGCGGATAAGAACTTAGGGTCGCGATCGGAAACTACCTAGCGCGGGATTCCCTAGTTAGCGAGGAGTAGGTGCGTCACTATGAGCGGGGCCTAGTTATGTGCCGTATAATGCGTTTTTCCGGGGATAAGGATTAGTTGCTTAGAATAACGGTCGACGATGGCTAATAATGCGTCACAGTCTTCTCTAGTTAGTGGGAGGCCGAGTATAAAATCGACAGATAAGTAGGCGTATAGTGCGTCTAGAATCGGTAGGGACTGTAGTGATCCGTAAGGCTTATGTCGGGGCGATCGGTTGCGTTAGCATTGTGGGCAGCCGCGCACATAGGCCGTGAATAGTTTTTTAGCCTTTAGGATGTGAAACTGTTAGAGAACCGGCAGTAGTGCGTTAACCCCGATGTGATAGCGATCGTGGATAGACTCGAAGATGTCCTGTACGTAGGTACGTAGCACGCATAGGCGTGGCGGGAAGGCGGTATAGTGGTGATATAGTAAGTCGTTCTAAAATCGGAAGGGGAGCTCGCTAGCATCGGTAGCGAGGGCGTCGTTCTGTCGGATGACCTCTAGGACTTAGCGGTAGAAGGGATCCTCCGAGTAACCGGCGCGGAGTCTCTCGCGGAAATCGGGCGATAAGAAGACGGCGGATGCGGTCTGGCGGCCCGTGTACGCCGACTCGATATTCGATTATTAGCCCCGAGTCTAGTGTGCTGCCTATAAGGCGTCGGAATCGCTAAGGACGTCTAATTCGCCTAGGGCGAGCGGGTCCACGGTGACGGAATCGCGGGACAGTCGGGACAGCGCGTCGGGAACGATGTGCTATTTACCGGGCTTATGGACAATGTATAGCTTAAACTGCGATAAGAATTCTATAGCGCGGATAAGGCGTTTGTTCTATACGCTTACGCTTATCGAATTAGCGATGTTCGCCTGCTTCGTTAAGCCGATGATGGCTTTATAGTTAGTGATCACCGTGGTCGGGGGGCATCGGCTAGCGTCGATCCACATTCGACACTTGCGTAACACCTAGACAAGTCCTAAAACCTTAAGTTCCGTTAGCTAGTATCGTTTCTCGGCATCCGTCAGCATACGGGAGAGAAAACAGATAGACTCGACTGCGTCTTATAGGATCTACGGTTGGGTGTCGTCGACTAGTGGTAGTGCTAAATCTTTAACGTAATAGAGATAGGCTCCGATGGCTATGCCGGAAACGTTAACGTTAATAAACAAGCGCCGCGTCGGGTCGAGATAGTGTAATAGGAGGTTTATGGCCACCTGTTACTTAACGTCCTCGAAAGCGGCGATAAGGCCTAGTGCGGGGCTGACTAGGGTCCTAGTGGTCAGACGCCGTCTGCCGTGCTTCGACTTATAGTCCGGGAGGTCCCGTAGTAGCTCTGTCTTAAGCTCTTATAAGGGATGGATGCGTATTACGAAACGGGGTATGTTTTTTCGAAGCTATATAACGAGACCGATAAAGGTTTCTAGTTCCTTTAAGGTCTTCGGGAATGCCGTATCGCGGACGGCGGCTATCTTCTCGAGGGCAGTGGTAAGGGTGAAACTATCGAGATGACGGCCGAGCAGTCCTACTAACGGGAAGCCGATGAAGGTTTTCGCTAGTCCTAGCGAAATATTCTTATTAAGCATCTTCTAGAAGAGGCGGCGGAGGCTAGCGAGGTAGCCTTCGAATGTCCGGTCTGCCTAGATAACGTCGTCGTAATATGTAGCGGATCCGGGGATGTTAGCGAGGAAGGTGTCTATCTATCGTTAGATATAGGCATTACTACCTTTATAGCCTATTACTAGGCACTTAAAAGTGAACTGGCCTGCGGGAGTGTTAATAGTGAAGGCCTATCGGGAGTAAGGGTGGACGCGCCACTAGTAGTAAAAACTAAGGGCGTCTACGACTGTGATGTAGCGAGCCCCGCGGTCACTAATCATTTATAAGATCTTATCTTGTGTTTTTATAGGGTACGCGTCGGGTAAGGTTATCTTGTTTAGATCGCGGATATCTACGACTATGCGTCCCTTCGTTTTGTCGCCGATAGTGCGCTAGACGACGAAAACCGGAAAGGAGAGTAGGGTGAACTAAGTGGTACGCTCGACTTTACCGTCACGGAGTAGCTTATCGATAGTGTCGTCTACGACGGCTCTAGATTTCGCGTCTAGCGGATAAGTGCGAGTGTGCTTCGGTAACAGGTCCTGCCAGTCGGGGCGGAGGTTAATCTATGCCTATTCTTATGTTAGCTGGTTAACGAACCCGGTATCTGTAAAGACTGATTCGAATTCGGTAATAAGACGAGAGAAGGCGTCGTATTCGTGTGGCTTTTAGGGGTCGTAATGTATAGTGACGCCGGATAGGTGCTTACGAGAGGTCGAGTCGGTGTCTCCGGGTAGGTTCGGCAGTTTTAGTGTAAACGTCGCTAAGGCGGCGGCGTCTTCGACGTGCTCGGTGACGGGAGCGATGTTGTTACGAGCGGATATAGATACGAAGCGCCCGATACGCTATATAGCCGAGATCTATAGTAGGAGGTGGGTGTTATTATATACCGGGATAGCGGTAGTGTTAGTGTTAGTGAGGAAGGCGAAGGTCGATAGGGGTAAAGTGGGTGCTAGTTCGAATATGAAATCTTGTAGTATGATGTAGGATAGGAGCGATTATATGTTAATGGCTATTAATAAGAAGGGTTATATGATAGTCTTTTTTATTACTTTAATATGGATGACGGCTAGTTTAGAGTGTCGGCGTACGGTAAATAGAATAGAAATATTATAGGATCGGATATCGATAGTGAGTGCGCTAAACTTAATGTCGAACTGTTTAGGGACTATAACATCGTTACCGAGTAAGATGTTAGGTAGTAAATAGTCGATAAGGAAAACTAGGCGGTTAAAGGAGGCGTAGGCGATACTCTAGTCGCTATGTCGGCGACCTTTAAAGAGAAATAGAAACTAGACGTAGGAGCTAGTAGTGTATGTAGATTTATTAATACCGGCGAGTGTGACCGGGTTATCGGAGTGGAAATGCTAAAGTCGGGGATAATACTGTCTAATCTAGTTAATGTCGGCTATCGTTCGCGAGCACCCGGTGTCGCCGTAGATTAGGGTGTCGATGTCGTTATTAAAATCGGTGGTTAAAAAGAACTTAAGATAAGTGTAGGATCGGATAGTGGTCGTAGTGGGGGATTAATTATCGGTTACTAATGACTGAATAATAAGTAGTGTTTATAGCTTAGGTAGTAGTTGTTTAACGGCTACTCGGGAGGATGTATCGGGATCCTTAGCCCGGAAGGCATTATTAGAAGTTAGTTTTTTATCGACCGAAAGCGACTATGTTTCTCGCGAAGGTGAATATAGAGTCGGTTCCGGGACGGAAAGACTACCGCGCACACGCGGTAGGCCTCTACGGATTCGATGAAGGTGCTAAAGTATCCGGTATCCTGGTCGCCTTCGGTGTCGTTATTAGCCGGTGGGTCGTTGTCGGGCTGTTAGTCGTCGTCGTTAAGGTCGATGAGTGGTTCGTCTTCGTCGATATCGTCGTCTTGCCCGGTTACGTTATAGGCCGGTTAGGCGCGTCGGTTACCGGAGGCCTTATTATAGTTCTAATTACGTCGATTACCTGTCTGTCTACCGGTGGCCGGCGCCTTACCGGCACCCTAAGTCGGTCTGGCTTAGGCGCCGGTGCTAGGGGCCGCTAGGTTAGTGGTAGTTAGGACCTTGTCCGGCTAGGCCTACGGGCTCCCGGCTAGGCGGTTAGAGTAGCCGGCACGGTTCCGAGGGTTGCCGCCGCGTTCGATGCGTTAGATGGTAAGTTAACGTTTAAAGTGTACCTACTCGGCTACGCGCTTTAGGACGGTGAGCTAGCCGTTAACGTGACGAAGGAAGGTGTCCGCCGACTAGTTAGCCGTAGGCTTAGTGATGTTTTACTAGAGGTATGTATCTATATGGTCGTATGCCGCGGTGAGCTGTCCGAACTGGTCGAATCCGGCTGCTCTAGCCTTAGAGATCATCGTGTAGATGTAGATGAGGACATCTTCGCCTTTACGGATGTTCGAGATTCCGAAGCGGGCGGTCTCTAAGTAAGCTATAGCGGCGGACCGGTCTTCTCCGAAGCGGTCCTCTAAGGTGTCGAACACTGCCTCGAGGGGTCCTATTTCCAGACGGATACGTTCGTCTTCCGTAAGTAGGACAGAGTGCCACTGCAGGGCGGTGCCTATAAGGTATTAGGACTAAACGTCGAGGACGGCGTCGTCTCCGTACTTGCGTGCTATAGTGTCGAGGCGTTAGGTAAACATATAGACGTCGGTGAAAATGTTCAGTTTACCATCGGACATAAAACCGGAGTGTGTCGGGTCCTCCCGGGACGGGTCGAAAAAACCGACACGTTTAGGCTTAAGGGTCTGTTAGTAGGCTGCCGGGCGGGAGCCCGGAGAGGCTGAGGGGATGCCTATGTGGCGTTACATCTCTAGAAACTATGCTAGCGTGATGTCGTTCATATAGGCGGGAAGGTCTAGAGCTGGGTTAGCCGCCTAGGCCGCGCCGTTACCGGCGGGGGCGGCCGGCTAAGCAGGTTAAGCTTACTAGGCCCCTTACGGCGGGGCCTGTGCCGGAGGTAGGGCTTATGCCGGAGGCGGGGCCTACGCGGGAGCCGGAGCGGACCCGGTGGCGGTGGCCGGGTAGGCCGAGCTAGCGGATAGGCCTGCGTAGTTAGACGAGTTGCCGTTAGCTATGTCGCGGGTGCCTGAACGGTGTAGTTAGGGTAATGGGATGTGTAGGAGCTTAAAACGACCACCTCGGCGGTAGTTAGTATGACTACGAGTGGGAAATAAAGTGCGGCGAGGTGAACTGTAGGTAGTAGAGTGGTCGATGGTTGGTAGGGGATGGATGTTATCGATGGAATAGGGAGAGTTAGGCTCCGAAGAGAAAAGGGGGGATGCTTATCCTATGGAAAAGGGGGATGTCCGTTAGGAGGACATAGGGAGAAGGCGCGAACGCCGCTAACTGCGAGACCCGGCGCTAGCGTCCGAAGGAGGTAGGCGGGACCGACGCGGTGACGTGGCCGGAGTGCCTAAGGGGCTGTCTACCGTGCTAAGATGTGGTAGGTGCGTTACTGGGCTGTTATTATGGCTGTCGTTATTATTATTATGATTAGAAATGCGTCTAGCCCTTCGGAGAGCTCGCTAGTTAGCGATTCCGGTACGGAATTATACGGCCGACTCGGCCTATTCGACGGGAAAGTCGTAGGTCGGGGGTGGAGGTGGCGGCTAGGATTGCAGGAAGATGATCTCTTCTAGTGTTAGGAAGAGGGTGCGGCCGGTGGCGGTAATGTATCGCAGGATTTGCTACTGTAGCTCGTCGGGGTTGCGGCGAGCCATAGTAGTGGCGGAAGTGGGAGGTCGGTAGTTGCGGGTGCTGATGGAAAGAGGAAAGGAGACAAGGAAAGAAAAGAAAAAAAAGTGTCGTGTAGACTGGTGCGCTCCGGGGACGAAGTGCTGGTGGTTTTGATGAACCGGGGTTGCTACTAAATGTGACGAAGTTGCATTGAATAGAAGATGCCCCTCTCTCTCTACCGAGGAGGAGGCGGAATAGCTATATGGTCCATGTCATGGATGACTAACCAGTCATCCGTCCCGTCACATGCCTGACAGGGGCAGGGCGCACCTAGGAAAAAATGAAAGCGAGCCAGCAGGAGCGATCCATGCCGGGGATCCCAGCCAGCTACGCCGCTGGCTGGCGATCCCGATCCCCTGCCTGCCAGCTGACAGCGAGTGCCGGGGCGGCTGCCAGCTGGCAACATTACATAAGCACATAAAACGGTGAGGAAGCTCTGCTTTGCTTTGTTCGCTTCGACGCGTTGGGACGTGTTGCCTCTCTGCCTCTTTTCTTCTTCACCCACGACCACCTCCTGACCATGGCCAACTCGTCCCCCCCCCGGCCGCGGCACGACCGCGACTCGCCCGCCCCCGGCCGGCGGCGGCAGGCGTTCCCGCTGTCGGATCCGCTGGAGAAGCCGGACGCGGACGCGGATGCGGACGACGCCGCGAACGACAGCCGGCTCGACGCGGTGTCGGACTTTCTGCAGGAGACGCGCAACTCGCCCGAGGCGCACCGGCGGCACTACGCGCAGGCGCAGCGCGAGCACCGGCGCGTGCTGGATCAGGCGCTGCACGTGTTCGAGCTGCACCAGCTGGCGGAGGCGGCGCGCGCGATCGAGGAGGAGGAGCGGCGGCGGGCGGCGCGCGTGGCCGAGGAGGCGCGGCGGATCGAGGCCGAGCGGCGGGTGAAGATCAAGCAGCTCGAGGACGAGGCGCGGCTGGCGGCCCAAAAGGCGGCGCCGCTGCCCAAGCCGCCGGCGCCCCCGCCGGTGCAGGCGCCGCCACCGCAGCAGCAGCAGCAGCAGCAGCAGCAGCAGCAGCAGCAGCAAGAGCAACCGAAGCAGCAGCAGCAGCAGCAACAGCAGAAGCAAGAGCAGCAGCCACCACAGGCATCACAACAAACACAGCAACCACCCGCGTCGTCGACCCCGGCGGCCACACCGACAGCCCCTGCCAACAACCCCTTTGCCAAGGCAGCCACGCCCACGACCAACGGGGCGGCGAACCCGTTTGCCAGCGCCGCGGCCGCCACGGCCGCACGCCCACCGCAGCCACCACCAGCGTCTGCGGCCGCCGCACCGAGCCAGCCGACGACCAATGGCTCGGCCGCCCAGGCGGTGCCGCCGCCACCAGCGGGGACGGCGGCCGCCGAGCCGCCGACGCCGGCGATGGACCGGCACATGGAGGTGCACCGGAACCTCAAGCTGCTGCGCAAGTTTGTGGACGAGCAGGGGCGTGCGAACCCAGCGCTTAAGAGCCGCGTGGGGGACATGCGCCGGGACATCCGCAAGTCGTTTGGGCAGCTGACGAGCGGCGGGCTCAAGGAGAACCGGATACCGGTAGGTGCAGTGGAGAGACAGTATGAGAGAGAACCGCACTGACCACCAGATCCAACGCATTGTCGGCACGCTCGTGGCCGGCCTCAAGGAGGTGCCGAGCGCGCTGATCGACCCCGGGCAGTTTGTGCTGGAGCCGCGGCCGGGCGCGGTGGCGGGCGCGCTGCACAACGAGGCGCAGCTGCCGTCGCTGTACCTGTACCTGCTGAACATCCTGGCCAAGGCGGCGATTGCGCAGTTCATCAACGAGTCCGGGGCGGACCCGCGCACGGCGGAGGCGATCGGGCAGGCGGTGGTCAAGGTGTACTCGGAGCCGGAGTTCCAGTGGCGCGGGCAGCCGATGATCGACATGCTGGTGGCCAAGTTCCGCGTGGTGTGCCCGGTGCTGTTCGGGTTCAGCGGCAACGACGGCACGGAGCGCGGGCGCGTGGCGGTGGGGTGGCGGCGCGAGGGCGCGCGCTGGATCGCGGAGCAGTACCACATCGACCGCATGACGGGGCTGGGCGCGGGCTTTGCGGCGATCACGCTGCGCGACTTCTCGCGCGTCAAGCGCGCCAGCCCGTGGCCGCCGACGGCGTACTGGGCGGCGCTGGCGCGCATCGTCAACACGCCGGCGGCGGCCATGTCGGAGACGCAGTGCTACGTGCTCAAGGCAATGATCGCGGACAACGAGGCCAAGTTTGTCGGCTTCTACGGGCACGCGGCCGTGGCGGCGCTGCGCTGCGCGCTGGTCGACTACCCGGCGCGCATGCCCAAGGCGACGGCGGCGAGCGAGACGCTCAAGGTGCTGGCGCGCACGATCAAGGTGCGGACGGGGTTGGATCTAGAGGCGATATAGGGGAGGTGACGTTGACGTTGACGTTGACGTTGACGTTGACGTTGACGTTGACGTTGGACGTTGGGAGTTGGACGTTGGACGTTGGACGTTGGAGAGTTGTCTTGCATCTTGGCGTCTAGGGATCTTCACTTGGTTCGGTAGCCTTCAGAAAGAACACACAGGCACCTGCTGCTGCTGTATAGGGAAAAGAACGATAAAGGAACCATGTGCGCCGAAACAGAAGCCAGAAAGAGACTACAGCACCAACAACAGCACCAGCAACACGATCAGCACCACGATCAGCACCCCGATGCAGCAGCTGCTCCAGCGGTCCTCGTTCTGCCGCGCGATCCGCTGCAGCTTGTGCAGCCCCGTCTGCAGCCGCCCGCCCACGCGGTCCGCCAGCTGGTCCGTCATCTCCAGCATCTCGCGCTGCTCCTCCAGCTCGCGGCCCATGTCGTCCGCCTGCCGCCGCAGGTTGCCCACCGTCTGGAAGACGCCGTCCAGGTGCTGGTCCTGCTCGCGCATGAGCTGCAGCTGCTGGTCGCGCTCGAAGGCGGCGTACGCGTCGTCGTCAGCAGCCTCGTCGAACGAGCTGGGGTCCGGGAGGTCGGAGGGCACCGCCGCCGCCGCCGACGACGCCGACGACGCCGCCACCCGCCGCAGCTGCCCCTGCATCGCGCCCACCTCGGCGCCCGCGTCCTGCACCACGCGGCGCCGCCGCGCCACCTCGGCCGCGTCCAGCCCGTACTGCGCCGGGTCGTGCTCGACGGCGCGCACCGACTCGACCAGGTCGGCCAGGTCGTCGGCCAGCGCCGCCAGCGCGCGCTCCAGGTCGGCGCGCGCGGCCGTCAGCTCGGGGGACGTCGAGGCGGCGGCATCGTTGGCGTTGGTCAGCGAGCGGATGCGCAGGTACGACTCGAACAGGGGGCGGGTGGTGGCGAGCTGGGCGAGGACGTCTCTGGGGGAAGTTAGAGATGAGGAGGAGGAGGAGGAGGACGACGACGACGACGACGACGACGACGACAACAATGGAAGACCAAACTCACCGCTGGACCTGTACAAAGGGGTCCTCCTCGGTTATAGAGGCCATGGTTCTGCTGTATGGACGGTCGCAAAGACCATGATGAAGCGTCGAGGACGGAGATGGGTGCGCGTGCGGTTGTGTCGGGGGTTGAGTCGGGGATGCCTGGGTGGGTCGCTGGGCTGGGCGCTGGCACTAGAACAGCGTGGACACACGGTCAACGCCTGTAAGATACCTGTGGTAAAGCAAGGCGCCACGAGCAAAAAGGAAGAAATCAAGACCAAAAAGAAAGAATAAAAACAGAAAAGAAGGGAAAAGGAGACAGTATCAGAAGGAAAGCAGAAGAGCAAAAAAGAAACAAAAAAAAAGATCAACAAGCCAGATAAGCCAAAAAGAAAACAACTTTGCAACTTCCGGGAGTCGAACCCGGAGCCTACGCATGGGAAGCGTAGATGTTACCGCTACACCAAAGTTGCTTGTGGATACTATACAATGCCGCTATGTGCCGATATATAGGCCGCACCGGCCTAAGCTTTGCCAGACTGCGTAACTACCTCCCCCCACCATCCAATTTCGAAGCTTCTCTCACGTTCCATATCCATCCTCACCCCCCCCCTCGACCACCGCAGCCATGGCCGCCCGCGGCGACAAGATCGAGAAGATCCTTGCGCGGATGCACGAGCGCATCCGCGAGGGCCAGTACTACGAGGCGCAGCAGCAGACGCGCGTCGTGGCCGCCCGCCACATCAAGGCCGCCAACTGGCCCGCGGCCATCGACCTGCTGTCGGGCGTCGCGCAGGCGCTGCTGCGCGCCGGCCAGGGCGGCAGCGGCGGCGACCTGAGCGTGCTGCTGGTGGACGTGTACCGGCAGGCGGCGCTGCGGCCCGACGCGGTCAGCCGCGGGCGTCTGCTGACGTGTCTGCGGCTGTTTGCGCCGGACGAGCCGACGCGCAAGAAGTTTATCACGGAGATGATCAGGTAGGTCTCGCTGAAACGGACATCGAATGTACGGCGTACTGACCAACAGCTGGTCCGCCCAGCTCGGCGAGTTCCCCGCCGGCGACCCCGAGCTGCACCACGTCGTCGGCGGCCTGCTCGCCGCCGAGCAGCGCGACCCCTACGACGCCGAGCGCCACCTGCTGCTGGGCACGCGCGACTCGCCCGCGCTGCTGGCCCGCCTCGAGTTCGCCTGGTACCGCCAGGACGACCCGCACACCGCCGCCCTGTACGCCGCGCGCGCCGTGCTGCCCTACCTGCTGCTGGCCAACGTGCGCGGCGCCCACGACAGCTTCCGCGCGTTCACGGACGCGCTGCGCGCCCAGAGCCCCGGCGCGGCGACGGCGCAGGACCTCGCCTCCGCCACCGCCGAGGCGCGCGTCTTCCCCGGGCTGCCGCTGCTCAACTTTCTGGGCCTGCTGCTGCTCGCCGTCCAGCGCGGCAGCGCCGACCTGTTCCGCCAGCTGACCGCGCGCTACGCCGCCGCGCTGCGCGAGCCCGAGGCCGCCGGCGTCGCCTGGACCGAGGCGCTGGCGTCCGTCGGCGAGATGTACTTTGGCATCCAGCGGCCGCGCCAGAGCAACCCGCTGCTCGACATGATGGGCAGCCTATTTGGGGGGGCGGGCGGCGCGGGCGGTGCCGCAGCGGGTGGTGGCCGGAAGCCGGCAGGCCGGACGCTCGACGCGCCCGTGGCGGAGGGACTGGACTAGTGGGCGTGTAGAACGCGACAGGAGGGGGCAGACAGCGTGCCGCACATCACGGAGAGACAGAACCAAAATAGAGGGCGTGTTCGTTTCCATTGCTCGTGCTCCTACCCCAGCCGCAGCCGGTCTTCTGCCTCGTACATCCAGTCATCCTCGGCCAGCGCCGCCACCTTGGCTCGTAAACTGGCACGGACGGCGTCCAGTAGGTCTGGTCGGTTAGTAAGAGGTTACACGAAGGAAAGGCGTCTTCCCACCTTCTGGCTGCCCGGCAAGACTGCTCCGCTGCTGGTGGTACGTGATGGCCTCGGCCAGCCGCTGGCGTTCGCCTGGTTGGTCAGCAAGCATTCTCTGCTGCAGAAACGGGAAAAAGGAACGGCCGTACGGGCGCTCTCCTGCAGCTCGTCCAGCACCATGTCCTGCAGCTCGTCCGCCGCCGGCGACGGCGGGTCCAGCAGCTGCAGCTCGCCGTCGCGGTCGCGCTCGAGCAGGCCCAGCGGCGATGCCGGCGCGGGCGGCGGCGACGGCGAGGCCGACGGTGCCCGGCCGCCGTCCAGGTCGCTGCCGTCGAGGCCCAGCGCGGAGCCCTGGGCCGGGCGGGCCGAGGCCGCCGCCGCCGCCGCCGCGCCCGCGGGTGGTGGCCGCCGCGTCAGCTGGCTCTGGAACAGGCTGCGGCGGACGCTGGCAGACGTCAGCGACGAGGACGTGGGCGCTGCCGCTGCAGACGAGGAGGAGGCCGGGGCAGGGCCGCCGTGGCCGGCGGCTGTGCCGTTTGCGCTGCGACCGGGCCCGGCTCCCACGGCACCGGCGCGGGCGGCCATGCGGGGATGGAAGCGGCGGCGGTGGTCGGCCATAGGGCTAATAATACTAGAGAGCTAAGAATACTCAAGAACAATATAAGAGGAAGAGCGTGAGGTCGTGTCGTCGTGTCCGTTCGTTGTAGTTGTTTATAGAAGGGTTAGCGCTAAAGAGCGCTGTAAATACGGCGTACAACGACGCGACGCCGAATCACGTGCGACGCACGGCGGTGGGGTAAACACGCTTTAAGAGGCACACGCTAGACGCGTCTGTTTAATGGGTGGCATCGTCTCCTTCCCCTTCCCTTCCACTGTTGTTTTTCAGACCCCCCTTTCCCGTCCAACCTTTGCGAACACCACCAAAAGACCATACAAAGACGCTACAAAGACGACGCAGAGACGACAAGAACACAGACAAAACGCACGAAATCCACACCATGCCGGCTGCCGTGCTGCCGCAGAAGCGCGTCTTTGGCGAGGCGTCCAACGCCCGCCGCAACGTCGGGCTGGCCCCCGCGC
>LZPB01000137.1:0-51031 GCA_001676865.1 Ceratocystiopsis minuta | reverse complement strand
TCGGCGCCCGCGCCGCCGCCGAATCCGTCGCCACCGTGCTGCGCTGCGCCGCGACCCTGGGCTGCGCCGCGCTGTGCTCGGGCGCGCCGGGCACGCACCGGCTCGCCGCGCTCTTCCCGGCCGCGGCGCTGTCCCCGGCCGCCGGCGACGGGCCGCCCGCCATCGGGGTCTTGCCGTTTGCGCTGGGCCAGCTGGTCTACGGCGTCGCCCTGCTGGCCGTGTACCTGTGGTACGGCACTGCGCTGGCCCGGCGCGAGGGCTTCCGGCTGGTGCCGCGGCGGGTGGGCCACACCGACGCCCAGGGCGACCCCCCCTCCGCCTACGCCCTCGGCCTCTTCGACCGCGCCACGCTGCGCCTGGCCGGCAGCATGGCCGTGCAGAGCGTGGTCAAGCACGTCCTGACGCAGGGCGACATGCTGCTCATCGGCCTCCTGGCCACGCCCGCCGCCCAGGGCGTGTACGTGCTGGCCAGCAACTACGGCGGCCTGGTCGCGCGCCTGCTGTTCCAGCCGGTCGAGGAGAGCAGCCGCAGCTACTTCAGCCGGCTGCTGGCGGGCTCGGCCGCCCCGACGGCGGGCCCCNNGCCCGCCCCGACAGCCCGCCCGACGCCGCCGCCGAGCGCGCCGGCCGCGACCTGCAGGCGCTGCTGCGGCTGTACGTGGTGCTGGCGCTGGTGGTGGCGGCGCTGGGCCCGGCGGCGGCGGCGCCGTTCCTGGGCTTGGTCACGGGCCCGCGCTGGGCGGCGTCGGGCGCGGCCGCGACGCTGGCCGCGTACGTGTGGTACGTGCCGCTGCTGGCGCTCAACGGCGTGGCCGAGGCGTTTGTGGCGTCCGTCGCCACCGACGCCCAGGTGCACCGCCAGTCCGCCTGGATGCTCGTCTTCTCGTGTGTCTTTGCCGCCGCCGGCTACGCCTGCCTGCGCGCCGCGCACGGCGCCGCCGTCGGCCTCGTCGCCGCCAACGCCGTCAACATGGCCTGCCGCATCGTCTGGAGCGCCGTCTTTGTGCGCCGCTTCTTCGCCGCCCACCGCGTCGCCTCCTTCTCGCTCGCCGCCCTGCTGCCGCACCCGCTCGCCGTGCTGGCCGCCGTCGTCGCCAGCGCCGCCGTGCAGCGCCTCGTCGTCGGCGCCGGTCCCGTCCCGGCCGCCGCCGCCGCGCAGATCACCCAGCTCGCGCAGATTGCCGCCATCGGCGTGCCGTTTGTGCTCGTGGTGTAGGTGTTCTATTCCCATGCACTCTATGAACGCCGATGTCTTCCAAATAGGCACAAGTCTTCCAAAACATGCATAACCCAATCACTGACGTTTCCAGCGCCTTCTTCGAACGCACGTTCCTCCGCCAATGCTACAGCCTCGCCCGCGGAGACCGCTAGCCATCCCTCCCGACTAATCAAACGTGATCTTCGTGCCCTTCTGGCTCATGTCGACGTCCTTGAAAAACGAGCCGTACGCGCCGTGCGCCTTCTTCTTGACCGTCGTGCCGAACTTGAGCAGGTCCTCGGGCACGTTCTGGTTGGCCGCCTTGAGCACGTTGATCAATCTGGTTGTTGTTAGCGGAGAACAAAGAGTCTGGAAGAAGGAAAGGAAAGAGAGAGCCTTACGATCCCGAATGCGCCTTGTCGTGCTCCGTGAAAAAGGTAATGGCCCGGCCCTCCTTGCCGGCCCGGCCCGTGCGGCCGATGCGGTGGACGTAGTCCTCGATCGTCAGCGGGAACGTCACGTTGATGACCAGCTTGACCTCGGGGATGTCCAGGCCGCGCGCGGCCACGTCGGTGGCCACCAGCACGGGCGTCGTGCCGGCCTTGAACGCCTCGAGGCTGCTGGTGCGCTGCTCCTGGCGCAGGTCGCCGTGGATGCTGCACACGCGCACGCCCTGGCCCTGCAGCCAGTTCTCCACGCGCACCGCCTCCTTCTTGTACAGGCAGAACACCAGGATGCGGTCGTTCTTGGCCTTGCCGCGCTGCTCCTGCTTGATGATCTGCAGCACGCGCCGCTCCTTCTCGCGCGGGTCCAGCACCTCGACCGACTGCGCGATGCGCGCGTTGGCCTGCAGCTCGACCGCGCCCGTGCGGCTGCGGTTGCGCCCGCCGTCGCCGCCGCGGTCGTCGCCGTCGGCCCCGTCGCCGCTGCCATCAATCCCGGCCATGCGCGCGCGCCCGTGGCCGACCGTGATCTTGACCGGGTCGACCATGAAGCCGTCGGCCAGCCCGCGCACGCTCGTCGGCCACGTCGCCGTGAACATGAGCGTCTGCCGCGCCGCGCGGTCCGGGCACTGGCCCAGGATGTACTTGATGTCCTCCTCGAAGCCCGTGTCCAGCATGCGGTCCGCCTCGTCCAGCACGGCAAAGCACACGTGCGCCAGCGACAGCGCCTCCTCCGACAGGAAATCCTTGAGCCGCCCCGGCGTCGCCACCACAATGTCCACGCCGCCCGCCTGCCGCAGCTGCACGCGCTGGTCGTCCTTGCTGGCACCGCCAAACAGGCACACCGCCGTCAGGCCCACGCGCGCCGCCAGCGGCTGCAGCGCCGCGTGCGTCTGCATCGCCAGCTCGCGCGTCGGCGACACCACCACCGCGCGCGCCTGCGCCTGCCCGGCGCCGCTGCTCTCGGCCGCCGCCCACTTGTTGTTGAGCCGCGACCGGTTCGGCACCTTCTTGGCCGCCACCGCCGCCGGCCGCGCGCGCCGCTGCAGCGCCTCCACGCACGGCAGCGCAAACGCCATCGTCTTGCCCGACCCCGTCTCCGCCACGCCCACCAGGTCGCGGCCCGCCAGCGCGTACGGCCACGACGCCGCCTGGATCGGCGTCGGCGCCGCGTACGCCGCAAACGGCGCCTGCTTTGTCAGCGCCGTCGCCGGCAGGTGGGCAAACGACAGCAGCGGCCGCAGCAGCGCCTGGTCCGCCGCCGCCCGCGGGTCGAACACCGCGATCTGCTCCTTGTCGAGGAACGCCGTGATCTCGGCCTCGGGAAGCGCCGTCAGCGCCTGCGTCTGCTTGTAGGCGCCGGTGTCGGCGTCGGTCGTCCCGTTGCTGGTGGTCGTCGTCTTCTCTGTCTTCTCCTCCTTCTTGTCCTTCTTCTCTTTCTTCTCTTTCTTCTCCTTTTTCTCCTTCTTTTCCTTCTTCTCCTTCTTCTCCTTCTTCTCCGTCTCCTCGGGCGTCCCTTCCTCTGCGCCGTTCTCGTCTCCTCCGCCCTCCTTCTCCTTCCGCTCCTTGCGTCTCTGCTCCTTGCGCTCCTTCTTCTCCTTCTTCCGCTGCTTGCGAGCCTCCTCGTCCGCGTCCGTCTCGCTCAGCCGGGCCTTCTTCGCCACGGGCGTCTGCGCGACAGCCTCCTCGTCGGCGGGGCGGTGCTTCTTGTTGGACATGGTTTCGGCAGGAATAGACAGACAAATTGGGTTGTGTTGGCTCTGTCCGGTCTTGTTTTCTTTCCAGTAGTGCGAACGATTGATCCGACGACTTTTTCAGGAAAAAAAAGGCGGAAAAGAAAATTCTGCCGTGTTCAAAAATATGTTCCACTTTTCACGTCCGTTCTGATTCGCTGTTTCGTTCCCCGCCACCCCTGTCCATCCCCCCACTGTCACGGCGCCCCACAGAAGCTCTGTCGAGTACGGCGTCACCGTCAGCCGACGAACAGCGGCGTACGGAAGATCCATCAACACATTGGTTCCTGCAGCGCCAGTGCAACACACAGAGTCCCGAAGAACTGCGGTCATTTCAAACGGGAGGAACACCTGACGACGGCTGCCGGCGGCCGCCGCTGGAGGGTTCACTAATAAGGGCGAGAGGAGAAGAGAAGAAGAGAAGAGAAGAAGAGAAGACGAGAAGAGAAGATACCCCAGAAGAAGAGGCACTGCAGCCGGGATAGAGAAGCCGAGAGAGTACAGACGAGACAGATCGCCAGCCATGGGACAAGGCCAGTCCGTCGCGCCTCGGCCCCGTTCGCACGAGGAGCTGGTGAAGGAACTGGTACGTCCTCGACCTCGTTTCCATCACTGCTCTCGTCTTTCGCTTTCTAACCCTCCAGGCCAACCGCTTTGCCGAAAAGTGCTTCTCGCCGCTCGAGCTCTACTGTCTCAAGGATAACTTCCGGAGCCTGGCCGACAGCACGCGCGAGCAGTACCACCCCTCCGTCGGCGGTGGCGACGGCAGCACGGCCGACCAGGATACCGAGACCGGCGAGCACGGCGGCGAGGAGCCCGGCAACGGCGGGGACGGCGTCGTGCACCGCGCGCGCGTCGTGCGCTACCTCAAGGAGGACACCCTCGCGCGCTTCCTCGAGCTGCCCGACGCCGTGGGCGTGTCGCCCGTCGTCTTCCAGATGCTCTCGTTCCTGGGCGCGTTTCCGTTCCTGTCCGAGGCGCCGGCCGTCCTGGGGCTGGAGCAGCTGGTGATCGTGGTGACGCTGCTGACGGACCGATACCGGCGCGTGCTGGCCAACGGCGCCGCCGACCGGAACACGCTCCTCTTCCGCAGCCTGGCCGTCCACGACCGGAAGCTGTTTGCCGGCGACGGACTAGTGAAGCCAGAGGGGGCGCCGGCGCCGCCGACAGCGCCGGGCAACCCGTCTGATGCGGGATCGTCGACGCTCGGGTTTGCCGTCGACTGCGCCGTCGACGACGGCGAGGACGACGGCGAGGACGACAGCGACCCCCTGACGCTCGACGACCTGGCGGACGACGACCTCGCAGCCGCCGCCCTGGAGGCATTTGACTATGTCGACCCGTCGGCGACGGCCCGCAGCGCCTCGGACCGCCGCGCAGCGCCGAGGCGGTCCCCCGGCGCGACGCTGCACGGCGCGCGCATCCCCGCCGACAACTTCCGCAAGCTGCTGCTCCTCCTGATCCTGGTCGCGCCGCTCGACGCGCAGGAGCACCTGTCCATGCACGCCGGCCGTGTGACGGGTGCGGCGCTCGCGAGCCTGCGCGCCAGCGCCGAGTGCATCCTAGCCACCTTTCTCGACGTCGAGACGTCGCCGGGCATCGCGTTTGCCCACTTCGAGGCCGTGCTGCCCGTGTGCTTTCCCTACCTGTTCAACGGCTTCAGCGCGCTGTTTGAGCACTTTCTCTTTTCCAAAAACCTGGACCTGTCGCGTGCGAAGCCGTCGACGACGGCAGCACCGCCAGAAGCAGCAGCAGCAGCGCCGGCGCCGCCGCTGCTTCTCCGCGAAACCGACGACACCATCCTGGACCTGAACCTGCTCTCGCAGCTCTCGTTTTTCCTTCCGGGGTCGTCGCTCTTCCACCGGCTGCGCCTGCTGTACGCCGGCGGCAACGACGGGTTCTCCCTGGGCTCTTTTGAGACCAAGGTGTTCAACTGGCGCGCGCCCTCGATCCTGCTGGTCAAGGGCACGCGGATCCGCGACGCCGCGCGCGGCGGCCAGGAGGCGACGTTTGCGGCCGCCCTGCCGCCGCGGCGGCTGCCCCACGGAAACGGACGGGCCGCGACGCAGCTGGGAAAGACGACCGGCCCTGCTGAGGCCGACGACGACGACGACGACGACGACGACGACGAGACGCTCATCTTTGGCGCCTACGTCAGCCAGCCCTGGCGGCTGACGAACCGCGAGTGCTTCGGCGACAGCGACGTCGTGCTGTTCCAGCTGAGCCCCGTGCACGACGTGTTCGGCGCGTCGGCGCTGCGCCGCGACTACGTGGCCTTTGTCAAGCCCACGGCCGCCAACAACCACGCCGGCGGCATCGGCTTCGGCTGCCCGCCGCCCACGACCACGGCGGCCAAGGGCCAGCCGGGCAGCCGGCTCGGCGGGGCAGGGGGCGGCGGCGCCACCGCCACCACCGCGGCGGAGGGCGTGCTGCCGCTGGGCCCGCTGTCGCTGATGATCGACGCGAACCTGGAGTTTGGCGTGCTGACGCACGAGAGCAGCGGGCGCGACAGCAGCGGCGGCACGTTCCACACCAGCGTGGCGCGGGCGTTTGGCTTCCAGGACCGGTTCGCGATCGAGGCGCTCGAGGTCTGGGGCTGCGGCGGCGACGCCGAGGCGCGGGTGCAGGCGGAGCGGTGGGCGTGGGAGGCGCGCGAGGCCGAGGCGCGGCGACGCGTCAACCTGGGCACGGGCGACATCGAGGCGGACCGGGCGCTGCTGGAGATGGCGGGCCTGCTCGGCGGGAGCCGGAGCGGCGGGAGCATGGGGTGAGCTGTGTGTTTGTAGGTTGTCTGGCGTTTGGTTCTCTTCTGGTGCTCGTTCCCTGCTTCCTGTCATTGGGTCATTCGTTTTGGTCTTTCTTTCACTGGGGTCATCCATAGAGCGGAATGCAGATTGTCATTTCCCTGGGTCTCCCATTGTTTCCCCTCGTCATATCCAAACGATGCCGATGTCGTCGTCCTAGTCTTACATACCGAGTCTGCGTTCGGGTCTGCACCGGCCTCACTTCTTCTCGTCCGGCTTCTCGCCCGCCGCCTCGGCGTTCTTCTTGCTGTAGAGGCTGCCCAGCACGCCCAGCGAGCTGGTGCCCTTGGCGTTGTTCCTCTCGCCGGCCTCTGCCGGCGTGATCGGTGCGGTCGGTGCAGCGTCTGCGGCCGCAGCATCCTGGGGTTTGGCCTCGCCGCCGAACAGGCCCAGCGACAGGGACGACAGCACGGACGACCCGGCCTTGGGCGCGGCCGCCTCGCCGGCCTCTGCGTCCGCGGCGCCCGCAGCCCCAGCCGCCGCGGCCCGGCGCTCCCGGCGCTGCGCCAGCTTCGCCTGCAGCGCCTTGTCCTCGGCGTCGCGGGCCTCGAGCTCCTGGATCCAGCGCTGGCGCTTGGCCTCGTTGCGCTCGGCCTGCTCGGCCTTCCAGACCTCGCGCTCCTGGCTGCGCTCCTGGCCGAGGTAGATGCCGCCGCCGACGATGGCGAGGATGGTGAAGCCCTGGGCGGCGACACGGGCGCGGAACATGCGCTGGACCTGGTGGTGGTCGCCCTTGCGCATGGCGCCGGCGGCCTTGACGAGGGCGGTGACGGTGAGGGCGCAGCCGAGGGGGATGAGCGGCTCGCGCTTCACCTTGTTGAAGAAGCGCTGCATGACGGAGGTCTGGGCGACCCTGGGGCGGTTAGCAGAGGGGAAGAAGCATGAAAAAGAGAACCAAAAAAAAAACAAAGATGGAAAGGAAAAAAAGAAAAAAGAAGCGAAAAGAGAAGCGAAAAAGAACGTACTCGTCATCGTCAAACGACGAGGGGAGCGGCTGCTCGTCGGCCATCGTTGCAACAGAAGCAGAAGGGCCGGTAGAGAAAAAGCGTGCAGCTGTGCCTGGGTTGACAAGAGAAGATTGGCCGGATGCTCGGCGTCGGTCGATGTTGAAGCTTCCAAACCCAGAGCCGGGCCCCGCACCGCCAATGGCAGGACAAGGCCTGGGCGGACCCCGCTATCGGCGCTATAGCGATTGACATATTTTCTTCTTGGATTTATTTTTGGCTGTAAAAAAAAAAAAAAAAAAAAAGAGCTGCGGTGACTCCCCGATCTCCCTCACCACACACCACCACACCGCGAAAGCATGTCCACCCCCGCCGCCGCCCCTGCACCGCCGGCCCGGACACCGAGCATGGCGTCGCTCTCTCTGGCCGAGGGCGCCAGCGCGCCCGACGCGGCGGCCAGCGAGCACGCGGCGGCCATCCGCAAGCTGCTGCCGGAGGAGTTCATTCTCCCGAGCGGCGACCCCGATGTGTGTCTTTCCGGCCCTCCTCCTCCTCCTCCTCCTGTGCCGTCCTGACCCCCAGTACCTCCGGCTCATCCTGACGTCGCGCGTCTACGAAGTCTGCAAGGAGACGTCGCTCACGCACGCCGTCAACCTCAGCAACCGCCTCGAGTGCAACGTGCTGCTCAAGCGCGAGGACGAGCAGCCCGTGTTCAGCTTCAAGCTGCGCGGCGCGTACAACAAGATGGCGCACCTGGACCCGGCGCTGGCGTGGCGCGGCGTGGTCGCGTGCTCGGCCGGCAACCACGCGCAGGGCGTGGCCTTCTCGGCGCGCCACCTCAAGATCCCGGCGACCATCGTGATGCCCGAGGGCACGCCCAGCATCAAGCACCGCAACGTGGCGCGCATGGGCGGCCACGTGGTGCTGCACGGCGCCGACTTTGACGCCGCCAAGGCCGAGTGCGCGCGCCGCGTGCAGCAGGACGGCCTGATCGACATCCCGCCCTTTGACGACCCGTACGTCATCGCCGGCCAGGGCACCATCGGCATGGAGCTGCTGCGCCAGACCAACCTGCAGCGCCTCGAGGCCATCTTCTGCTGCATCGGCGGCGGCGGCCTGATCGCCGGCATCGGCGCGTACGTCAAGCGCATCGCGCCGCACGTCAAGGTCATCGGCGTCGAGACCCACGACGCCTGCGCCATGGCCCAGTCGCTGGCCCAGGGCCGCCGCGTCGTGCTCACCGACGTCGGCCAGTTCGCCGACGGCGCCGCCGTCAAGCACGTCGGCGCCGAGACGTTCCGCGTCTGCCGCCAGGTCGTCGACGACATCGTGCTCGTCACCACCGACGAGACGTGCGCCGCCATCAAGGACGTCTTCGAGGACACGCGCTCCATCGTCGAGCCCGCCGGCGCCCTCGCCCTGGCCGGGCTCAAAAAGTACGTCGCCCTGCACCCCAGCGCCGACCCGCGCCGCTCGCTCGTCGCCGTCACCAGCGGCGCCAACATGAACTTTGACCGCCTGCGCTTCGTCGCCGAGCGCGCCACCCTCGGCGAGGGCAAGGAGGCCCTGCTGGCCGTGCGCATCCCCGAGCGCCCCGGCACCTTTGCCGCCCTCATCGACGCCATCATGCCCCACGCCGTCACCGAGTTCAGCTACCGCTACGCCGACGCCGACGCCGCCAACGTCCTGCTCGGCCTCTCCCTGACCGCCCCCGCCGCCCAGCGCGACGCCCAGCTCGCCAGCCTCCTGGCCCGCGTCGCCCGCACCCCAGGCATGCACGCCACCGACCTGTCCGCCGACGAGCTGGCCAAGAGCCACATCCGCTACCTCATGGGCGGCCGCTCCGACGTCGCCCACGAGCGCCTGTACATGTTCAACTTCCCCGAGCGCCCCGGCGCCCTCGAGAAGTTCCTCGCCACCCTGCGCCCCAAGTACAACATCAGCCTGTTCCAGTACCGCAACGAGGGCAGCGACATCGGCAAGGTCCTCACCGGCATCCAGTGCCCGGACACCGAGGTCGGCGAGCTCGAGACCTACCTGCACGCCATCGGCTACCCCTGGGTCGACTGCACCGACAGCGGCGTGTTCAAGACCTTTCTGCGGGCGTAGCCCAGGATTGGGTTTGTCTGTGTGTGCTGTCTGCTGTTTTGTGTTTTGTGTTTTGTGTTTTGTTCTTCTCGGTTGGAGCGTTGATTTCCCGGTCACTGGTGTTGGAATGGTATCTCTGCCGTCGCTGTAGAAGACGGTCCCTGTATTGCCAATAAAGAAGAGAAAGAAGAAACGCCTCGATGCTAGTCCCACAGCTTGATGTCCCCCTGCAGGCCCGCCGTCACCACCTTGCTGGTCTCCTGCGGATGCCACAGCACGTGGTTGATCGAGCCGCCGCCCGGGTCGGCCTTGAGCTTCTCGTACATCTTGCACGTCTTCCAGTCGAAGAAGCACACGAAGCCCGACGTGTCGCCCGACGCCAGGAACTGCCCGTCCGCGCTGATGTCGATCCCGATCGCCGTGCCCGCGTTGTTGTGGCCCTTGAACACCTTCTTGCGGTTCTGCCGGTACCGGTCGCGCGCCCCGTACACCAGCACCTGGTTGTCGCTCGACTGGTACGCCACGTACTTGTGGCTCGGGTGCGCCGCCGCCCGCGTCAGCGGGTACATCCACGGCTCCGCCGTGTACGAGATCGGCACCGGGATGTTGTAGTCCCACACCCGGATCGACTTGTCGTCCGACGTGCTCATGAACCGCCGGCCCTCGTCGATGAACACCAGCGTGTTGACCGCCGCCAGGTGGTGGTCGTAGTCCTGCACCGGCTCGTTGATCTTGTCGTCGCCGCCGCCGCCGTCGCCCCGGGCGGCCGCCCGCGTGTCCCACTGCAGAATCTTGTTGTTGGACATGCCCGACAGAAACTCGTGCGGCGCCTCCGCCGACGTGTTGAACACCACGCAGTGCGGCGTCTTGCCCGTGCGGAACCGGTTCAGGCACTGCCCCGTCTCCGTGTCCCACAGCTTCATCCAGCGGTCGTGCGCGCCCGACACGAACCGCGACCCGTCGCGGTTGAACGACAGGTCCGTCAGCGCCCGCGTGTGGCCCTGGATCACGCGCAGCAGCTCGCGCTCGTGGTACACGTCCCACAGCCGGATCGTGTTGTCCGCGCTGCCGCTCAGCAGCAGGTGGCCCGACTGCGGGAACAGCCGCAGCGCCGTCACCGCCGACGTGCCCTTGGCCGCGTTCGACGACGCCCGGTGCGGCGCCTTCCACGTGTGCACCAGCTTGCGCGGGATGTAGTTCGTGATGCTGCCCACCTCCTTGCGCAGGTCCACGTTGAGGTCCTGCGGCACGTGCATGTACGTCCGCCCCTGGTAGTCGAACTCCTGCGAGCCCACAAACGCCGTCGTCTCGCTGCCCTCCGTCTCCACTGCCTCGCGCCGCGCCACCGCCCCCGGCGGCGGCGGGATCACCGTGCCGCTCTCCACCACGTCGTCGTCGTCGTCGTTGTCGTCGTCCTCGTAATAGTCGTCCGCCTCCTCCTCCTCCTCCTCCTCCTCTCCACTCGGGCCCGCCCCCTCTTCGTACTCGTCGTAGATCGCCTTCCGCTTGAACTTGGCCCACGGGCCCACGTACGCGCCGTCGCCGTCCGCCACCGTCGCGCTGCCCTTGCCCTCGCGGCCCGCCCGCAACCGCGCGTTCTGCTCCTTGACCTGCGCGCCCGTCAGCGCCGTCCGCTCCGGGCCGCCGCGCCGCTCGATTGCCCGGTGCTTGCTGCGGAACGTGTGCTCGCTGAGAAAGGCCTCCGTCGCCGTGCCCGAGAGCACGTTCTTGCGCTTCTGGCCCGCCAGCGCGCCGCCCACCGCGTCGACGCCGCCGTCGCGCCGGAACGGATTGCTCGGCCCGTACACCGGCCGCGCCAGCGCCTCGGCAGAGTATGCCGCGACCTCGTGCTCCGGCTCGGCCTGCGCCCGGACCACGAGCGCGTCCTGTGGCGCCCTCGCCGGCGGGTACGCGCCGAAACTGTCGGCCATCGTAGACTCGGGCGATGGCTTTCTGAGACGTGCGTAGATGTTTCGCAAAAAAGACTCGGTTGGAAGAGCGAGTGACCGGTTGGGGAAGTGGAATGTTGGGAGTAGCGAAAGCAGAGGAAGAGATGTCTACACAAAGAACCGTCAAAATTTAGCTTGTTCCAGGCGCCGCGCCTGGTCACGTGCACGGCGACGACCTCACGTTGCTCGACTTTGACAACGACAACCAAAGAAAAACAGCATGCCATGGAGAAGCGGTATTTCCATGAGCAATATCCTTTTAAATCATAGTTGCGTGCACCAGGACTGGAGCCTGGTCTCTAGAAAGCAGCGGGTACAAAATCAACGACAACTCAGCATCAAACAGCGAAGCGAGAACAGGAGCCATCGGCTCAAATACAGACACAGAGAACGGCCGTCATAACATGCTTGATAGGACGAAGAACAGGCAAGAAAACACCATGCGCTCGTCTTCCAATGGCGAGTCTCTCCATCCTCCACCAGGCCCCCAGCCACCAGGAGTCTATGCCGAGTACAGAGTACACCAAAACCAAAGCCAGAAACAGAAACAAGGAACAAAAGGTAAACAGATAAACACGACGAACCGCAGAATGCGACGTCAGAAAAGGCACCGTTGGGGAAAAGAAACACCAAAAGAACACGACTCCCTCCGCCGCCCCGCCGTTTTTCCAGCTGTATCGTCGTCGTCGTCGTCGTCTTCGGTATCGTGGCGAATGGTGCGGCGGCCCACGCAGGGGGCGACGGTCAAAGCGAACTGGATGCGCAGGCACCGCAGTGCATGCGCAAAGCATACGCGCATAGAGACACAACGCCTGCCGGGCCCGCCGCAATCGTCGTTGTCGTTTCTCAATGAGGGTACCGAGGGTCAGGCCCCTAGCTGCTCTCGTCCTTAATGAGAGCGACAATCATGCTGTAGAGGTAGAAGAAGAACATGACCAGGTGGAAGCCAAGCTTCCAGAAAGACTCCTGAAGGGGTTATCAGTATAATTCGGCCGGGGACAACAGCGGGTTGGCGAAGGGGGTTGAAGACAAACCTTCTTGTGGACGTTCAGTTTCCGGAAGATCTCGGTAGCGTCCAGGAGATGGGTGTTGTCGACGATCCTATCGGGACAGGGTCAGTACAGATCCAGTGCGCCAAGACAGAGACAACAGCGCCACATACTTCTTGATGTTCCACGCCAGGAGGGGCGCGTTCAGGATCAGAGGCAGCCAGTATCCGTTGATGAGGAACAGGAACGTGAGGAAACCGTGGACTGCCGCTTCGGGGATGATGTACGTGTTCAGGCGGTTGCAGAGATCGATGGGGTTGATGTAGTCGCTTGAGGCGGACAGTCAGTATCTCGGACGCCGTGGGCAGCAACATAGGCAGGGAAAAACATACCATTCCAGGTCGCTGTACATAATGGTGAAGAACACCTGCAGGAACAGGTTGACCGCATTGATCAACACGGCAAACAGGTAGAGCCACGCTTCCCCAGACATTGTGGCGGCACTGAGGGGGGGAGATCGACGACGGATGGATGGGTAACGGGAGAGAAGCTGCGAAACTGAAGCAGAACGCCATTAGCAAATGCGTTTGGACTGGAATGCCCAAATGCCTCCCCTTTCGGGGGGGAGGGTCCGGCCAAGACCGCTGCAAGGCGTCCCCATCCCCTCAATGGCCCGATGCATACAAAGAAGCCACAGGGGGGGAGCACACAGGGGATGCGCGAGGGCGAGGAACACGTACGGGATGCTGGCCGCAGACCACTGGGGGAATCGGGGATGGGATGGGAAAAGGGTCCGAGAGTCGCCGGATCACGGGGTCGGGTCGTGCGCTGTCGAGGTGCAGGAGGAGTCCCGGAAAAGAAGGCCGGCAAGGTCGCTGAAGATACGGATGAGGAGAGGGGGGGGGGGGTAGTTGGCTGTGCGGGCGGGCTGCAAAAGAAGGAGGCTGGGTGGGTGGACGGAGGAGAGAGCTGGCGCAAGAGGCGAACGGTGCTCCGAAAAGCTTAAAAATTGCAGTTGTGGCTTGCTACCCTGTGGCCGGAAGTACCTCGCCTGCCAAGCAGAGTGGGGAGGTACGCGGGAGCCCACCGCTAGGCTACCGGGGGAGGTGTGGCGCTGCGGGTGCGGGGCAGTTTCTGACAAGGTTCACCAAAACGAGCTCGAGGCGGCAGTGAGGCAGGCATCCACTGTGCGGCGACATCCGTGATTGCACCATTCATTCGCTTGGATTCTATGGGCCTCCCCAAAAAGCAAAAATCAGCGCCGTTGCGATCTTGTATTACAATATCCTGCCGGCCCGATCCTGCGGCACCGTTCCAGCCGTCCCGCCGCCCTCGCTCAAGCCGTCGATTCTGCCGGCTTGGCGTCGTCCGATACCGGCGGCATGGGCACCGGCCCGCCGGGCGACGTCGGTAGCCGGGCCGTCAGCACCTCGACGCCCGTCTCCGTCACCAGCAGCGTGTGTTCTAGGCGGTTAGCGAGGGTAGAAGGGAAGGAAGTTGGAAAGGCTGTCGTCGAACTCACCAAACTGCGCGGTCCGCTTGCCGTCAATGGTCGTGCTGGTCCAGTTGTCCGGCCACGTCACGTCGCGGTACTTGCCCAGCGCCACCATGGGCTCGATCGTGAACGTCATGCCCGGCTTGCACTCGCCGACGGCCTTGTTCTTGGCGTAGTGCGGGATGTTGGGCGGCGCGTGGAAGACCGTGTTGACGCCGTGGCCCACGTACGTGCGGATCACCGTGCAGTTGCGCAGCTTGGCGTGCTTCTCAATCACATTGCCAAAGTCGCGGAAGAGCGTGCCCGGCTTCACCAGCTGGATCGCGAGGTCCAGGCACTCGCGCGCGGTCTCGACCACGCGCACCGCGTCCGGGTCGGCCAGCGCGCGGTTGCCCACATAGTACGTCTCGTTGAGGTCGCCGTGGTAGCCGTTGTGGTAGAGGGTGACGTCGAGGTTGATGATGTCGCCGTCCAGGAGCACGCGCTTGTCGGGGATGCCGTGGCAGATCACCTCGTTGACGGATGTGCACACAGACTTGGGGAAGTGGTTGTAGTTGAGGGGGGACGGGTACGACTGTTCTCGGTTAGCATCGGCAGGCACGCAGAGGGGAAGAAGAGTTTTTTCTCTACGCACGTTGCGCTCTATGCACGCCTTGTGCACAATCTCGTCCAGCTCGTCCGTCGTGACGCCCGGCCGCACAGCCGCTGCGGCGATGTCGAGCACCTCACGCGCCAGTCGGCTGACTTTGCGCATGGCCGCCTGCCCTGCCTCGTCAAGGATGTCGATCTTGTTGGAACGCATGTAGCGCCCCATCTTCGGAATGCCCGTCTCGGCATAGTCGGGGTGCGGGATCGACTTGGGAACGGTGCGCTTTGGCGACAGTGGATACACGGGACGCAGAGACCCGGAAAACGGGTAGTTGGGGAAGGGGTTGTAGTAGCCGACCCCTGGTACAGTGAATTAGTACGAAGTGCGCAGCAGGCCGGGTCCGGAGACTCAGCATAACACCCGAGGGGGGGCCCCGGGCTTACTTGTCTCCTTCTTCTTGTGAACGGTCTTGTGGGACACCTGTGGTGGCAAAAAGAGACTCTGGTCAGTCATCCGGCGCTGCTGGTACAAGCCACGTCAGGCCACTCACCCAGTTTCTGCTGAAGCACTCCTGGGAGCAGAAGAAGCTGTCCTCGAGCTTGAGCTTCAGGCACGTCGGGCACTGCAGCGAGCCGGCCGGCTGGTCGCAGTCCACGCCGGCGCACATGCGCTTGGCAGGCGGTTCTTCGGCCATTGTCGTCTTAGGAGGAGGGGTCGCGGTGTGCGTGTCTGGGCCGGAAACGGAAGTCCAGAGGTGTCGTTTGTGTCTTGCGGACAAGTCGAGAAACAGTCTTCGAGAGCGTATCCAAAAGGCGTCCTTTGCAGGGTTGAAAAATCCAGAAGTGGAGGTTGCAAGAGGCAGAGAGTTGGAGGGAAAATAGAAGGAAGAAGGAAGCCAAAAACACAGCGGAGGAGCGGAAGGTCGGTATTTGTTCACAAATCTTTGTACTGCCGTAAGAAAAAAAATGTAAATTTCAGCCCGTGAGATCAGTGTAAAGCGGCGGGCACTAACGGCCGAATCACCGTCACATGACCCTTCGTCCCAGAAAAAGTGGGGTCCTGACCCGAGATCCGTTGCACTAGGCTCAGTGTCGGCCCATAGTGACTCCTCGCCGAGTTTCTCTTGTCTCCGGCGACGACCAGGAGGGGGAGCTAGAGAACTAAAGGGGAGAAAAGTCGAAGCGCAGAAGAAGGACCAGGGCCAAAAAGGAGAAGGACTCCAGCGAAAGGGACAAATAGGGCCGAAAGGGGACACCAAAGGGGAAAAGCGAGGCCTACGTAAAAACTCCAAAAAAGGCTTCGTCTCCAGTTCGACCAGTCTCCGATCCTGCCCACACCCCACCACGTCGGCTGCTGCTATGGCGGACGGGCAACGGCAGAAGATTGTCGTCGTGGGGGCCGGCCCGGTCGGCTCGCTGGCGGCGCTCTATGCGGCCCAGAGGGGCCACGACGTCGAGCTCTACGAGCTGCGCGATGGTGAGTGGAGGGTCCATGGAAACGGATGGTTTGCCTTTCTGACACGGCACACACCGGCAGACCTCCGGAAGCCGTCCACGACGCCGCTCAACTTTACAAAGTCCATCAACCTGGCGCTGTCGGAGCGCGGCATCCACGCGATGCGGCAGTCGGGCAACGAGAGCCTGCTCAGCCACGTCGTCGGCGCCACCATTCCCATGCGCGGGCGGATGATCCACGGCCGGCGGCCTTCGGGCGAGCTGTACGAGGAGGCCCAGGACTACGACGTGCACGGCCGAGTGGGTTTTGTTCTCTTCCTATCGGTGTTGTCTCCCAGCTCACACTGCAGACCATCTTCGCGGTCGACAGGGCCGGCCTCAACGGCAGGATGCTGGACATCCTCGGCGCGATGCCCAACGTGCGCATCTTCTTCAACCACAAGCTGACCGGCGCCGACTTCCGCGCCCGGAAGGCCTGGTTCGAGATCCAGGACAGCCACGCCGCCCGCGCCAAGGCCGGCGGCACCGACGACCGGGCGCGCGAGATTGAGATCCGGTTCGACTTCATGATCGGCGCCGACGGCGCCCATTCGGCCGTGCGGTTCCACCTCATGAAGTACGCCCGCATGGACTACCGGCAGTTCTACATCGACACGCTGTGGTGCGAGTTCCACCTGCAGCCGCGCGCCGATGCGCCGGCCGACGACGCCTTGGCCCGGTTCCGCATCTCGCCGAACCACCTGCACATCTGGCCCGGGAAGAAGTTCATGTTCATCGCCATTGCGAGTGAGGTTCGTGCTCGTGTCAGCATCTTTCCTCGTTCTTTTCCTTCTTCGACTCACATGGACAGGATGGCTCTTTCACTTGTACGCTGTTCTTGCCGACGGCCGAGTTTGCGCAGTTGGAAGCACAGTCCGCCCAGGTCCCCGCGTTCTTTGACCGCCACTTCCCCGGGGTCACGGCCCTGATCCCGCCGGCGGAGCTGATTGCCTCGTTCGAGGCGAACCCGCACCTCCCACTCATCAGCGTAAGCTGCTCGCCGCACCACTTCCAGGGGTCCGCGGTGATCGTCGGCGACGCCGCACACGCCATGGTCCCCTTCTACGGACAGGGCATGAACGCTGGACTGGAAGACGTCCGCGTGCTCTTCTCGCTGCTCGACAAGCACGCCGCCGTGGAGAGCAATGCCCCCGAGGGGGGCGAGCCTTTGCTCGACCCGGCCGCGGCTGCAGCGCTGCGCCGCGAGGCCGCCCTGGCCGAGTACAGCGCGCTGCGCGTGCCCGACACGAACGCCATCACAGACCTAGCGCTGCAGAACTACGTGGAGATGCGCGCGTCGGTGCTCAGCCCCACGTACCGGCTGCGCAAGTTCCTCGAGGAGCAGCTGTCGGTGTATGTGCCGTGGCTGGGCTGGCAGACCAAGTATTCGCGCGTGTCGTTTGGCAACGAGCGGTACAGCGATGTCGTCAAGAAGAGCGAGCACCAGGGCCGCGTGCTGCTGGGCAGCGTGCTGGGCGCCGCCGGCCTGGTTCCCGTCGTCGCCGGCCTGGTGCTTTTGCTGCGGCTGCGGAGAGCCCGGTGAAAGAACACGGGAGCTCGTCAAAAATAGACCGCATTTCGCTTTTGTGGAGGGCCTCGTAAACGACGGCGTGTCTCCTCCCGCCTTGCCTTGATTTGGAGAAGGCCGTGGGGCCGGTGAAAGTAACTTGCGATCGGCCTGGCGCGTGGCATCTTGGACCCCATCCTCACCGGCCTGGGAGACCCGCTGGAAGCGCCCACTGAAACGCTACAGCGGCAGCCCTGCGTGGTTTAAACAAAGTGACCATCCCGCTCCGTAGAACGAGCATGTGCTTGCAAAGCGTGTTCACGGGTCCTTTTCCTGTTTTCTTCTTTGTATACACCCCTGGACCTAGCTTACGTACCAGGGTCGTGCACAGAGTGTCTGCAAACGATATCGCACGGCATGCTCGCAACACAGACACAGCACCGATGGCATGTCTTTGATGTGCATACGCGTAGTCTCCGACTGTGTGCTGTGTGCGACTGTCTCCGTGTAGCCAGCTTTGTCGTACCGGCACCTGTCTGCGTCGTTGCTGACGCAGTCTGGGTGTATCCGAGCTGTGGCAAACCCCAGAAGCAGAAGAACAGGATTAGAAGGGGATGCAGAAGGCAGAAGAACCATGGTGGCAGCACACGGAGCCACAGGGGTGGTGGCGGCGGTAAGCTTAGAGGGAGCAGGGGTCAAACATTAGGGAGTAGGAGGCAATGCAACGTACGATACGCGTCAGACATTTATACTCATATGTCACGTCAAGCAGAAGGACAGATGAGGCAAGAACAACCCTTGTAATCGGTAAGACGCCTACCCCATGCAGACGGTTTGTTCCGGGGTTCTGTGTAATATAGCACGCTCACAGAAGGAGCCATGCATCCGTCCGCAGTACACACAGGGCAGGCGCGCTCCTGTTCTTTTTTCCTCTGCTGGACAATTTCGCTCCCCCTTTTCTAGTTCTTCTCTTTTCCCCTGCTCCCCCATCTCCTTCTCTCGTTTTCCTTCTCTTCTCGCCTCTTCTCCATCGCACGCAACGCCCTTGTCCATCTCTCTCCCTGTTCCCTGCCATTGCTACGCTGCATTTTCCCTTGCCGCCTGGCCCCGGCGGCTGACACCCACCGCAGCAAGTGTCTGTATCTTACGGAGTACCGAGAAAAGCACAAAATACACCGCAGCAGGAAAATTCGCCATGCGCAGCTGGAACACAAACTTGCCAGGCAGGTAACCGATCATCTTGGCAGAAGCTGAGCACACTTTTCCCGCCTCTTCCCGCTTCTTTCCGCCTCTTTCTCCTCTCGCTCCGTTCTTCCCGCCCGTCCAGCTCTACCTGCCGCTCCAGCCCTTTCCGCTTTTCCTGCCGATTTCACACCCCGTTCGCGCCCATCCTCTCCACAATCTACGGGACCTTGCAGCTTCCAGCAGCGACCAGAAGCCGGACTGGCCTGGCCCGCAGATAAGCCACCGACCGACTGGCACATGCTAAGACCGCCTGCATACCTCTAGCAAGGGAAAGAGAAAGAGAAAAAGTCCTGTCGACCAACAGCTTGCGCCCTATGCATACGAGGCCTTGCAGCACGCCAACAGAGCCGAAAGCCGACCCGCGCCGTCGGTCCTTGCTATCCCGGCACAGCGGTTCTCCTTGCAACAAAACCCCGGCGCAAAGGCAGGATAGGAAAAGGGAAGCTGAGCCAGAGCACGGAAGACGGCAATACATGCCACGAGTCGGCAGGTGGCCTCCCGTCTAGTGTTGCCTGCGCTGCTGCGCAAACAAAATCTTCAACGGACTCCGCAGAGACAACCCCACACGTTGAAAGGGGCAAGGGCGCAACTTATCTATCTTCCCTTTGAAGGTCTCCCGAAACAAGCAAAACGTCCAAGCTCGGTCATAACTGCCTCTCTCAATCCGCACTCTGCCTGCCTTGCCGCTCCTTTAGCCTAGCTTTGCTTGGCGCCGACTGACGACCCGCGATTCCTTTTGCCCTTTCCTTCCCTTCACTATAGGCCCCCTGCACTCTTCCCCTCTGCTATCTCGTGTGCTCCGATTTTGTCCTCGTGACTCCTCCGCTCTCCCCAGTCACTTCAGAAACCGTGCCGTTTTCAGCAGCGCGGGTGTTTCTCGCGGGTTTTTTAGACAAGCCTGCGACTACCAGTCCTCCCCGTCTGGAAGCCAGCACGGGCGTCCGCTGGAGTTCCTGCACCTGGCTGTGCCTTGTGGACTTTGAATTGTCAGCATCTTTGCATATTGGCTTTCCGTTTTGTTTGATGCCCGGGAGCTACGCACTTCCTTCTTTCCAAAGACCTGGTGCTGCGATGATGGCCAGCGCCCCTTCGAAACAATGACGCTGTGCGCGCCGCATGACCAGCTTATCCGAGCCTCGTTCCAGCATAGCAGCACCAATTCCCGGCCAGCAGCAGCATCGCAGCTGGGTCCGGGCACGACATAACACATTCGCACCATCTCTTGCAGCAATTGATCTACCGCAAATCGCACCATACTCCACAGACGTCTCTGCCGGGGGTATTGCTACGGTCAGTTACCCGACATCATCACTCTGACACCGCCTATAACATTGTTGTCCTCATACGATACGAGACGGACACTCATATCGAGGCAGCATCTTCACTTGAACTATCATCAAAGACAAACACAAAAAGGCCACTAAAGACGGGCGCCATTAGAGAAAGACGGCCCGCTGACACTTAGGCGGAAATCGGGCTTTGGGGCTATCCGACTAAGTGCCGCTCTTTCAGGGAGCGTCCCTGTTGGTGTTTGCATGTGCCCGCCGGCCACCTCTGCAGACCGACCTCCAAAAAGCCCCGCGTGCTTGTGTCAAAACTGCGCCTGGCTATGCCGTCCTCGCAGCTTATCGACCCAACGCAGCTGGACCTCAGCAGCGAGGAGCTCTCCCTTCTGCGCCAAGGGCAATCCGCGCTTGCTCATGGCGCAAACTCGACATCGTCTCGCGGTGCAAGCCGGGCATCGTCACAGGGGCTCTTCTTGCTTGATCCGCATTCGCTCGCTTCACTGGAGGTGTACTTTGAGCGGGTGATGAGCCACATTGAGCAGCAGCTGCAGTATCTCACAGAACGCACAAGCATCGCAACACAAAACGTCTACAACGAGACGGGCCAGATGATCGTGGACGCCGACGCCGAAATTGCCCGGTTTACAAAGATCAATGAGCAGATCGACGAGCTCGAGACCGAATTTGACAAGATTGGCAACATTTATGCGATTGTTCGCGACATACGACAACGGATTGAGGAAGCAGAGCGTGAGCTCGATCTTGACACTGGGTCGGCATCGCGGCACCACGGCAGTCGTCGACACCACGAGAGCCACCATGACAGGCATCGAGACGGCCACCGGCACGGCCACTCGAGCCATCGTCACCGACATTGATGGGATGTCCAAGGAAGCATCCGGTTGTTTGGGGAGAGGAAAATAGACCAGAAAGCACGTCGCACACGGTCCCAATATAACGGACGAAAACCGTCCGGACATGGAGGAGTGGGAAAAGGGAAGACAACCATGAGCCTCGCGGCTGGCACAAGATGGGAACTGCCTCACGGCTCGTTGATTTTGCATTGGCTGTATGAACACGGAATGTTGGTCTACTAGTTTGCTTGGCCTGGAGAAGGTCTGTTGTTTTTCTGTACGATGATTGGGGGGCTTCGTTTTGTTTTTGTTTTCGTATTTTTGTTTCTTGTCTTTTTGTCTTTTTTGCGTATCTTTCACGACAAGTGCTCCCTTGCATCGTTGCCTAGAGCTATGACTTGTTCCGTTTTGTTGGTTCGCGTGTGCTACAATATGTATCACAACGTGTTTCTCTATCAGACTTTGCCATTTCACGCCCTTCCCGTTGCGACGTCACTGTGCACCGTCCCTTGTGCCAGGGCCAGCATGGCATCAGAACAGGCAAGGCTCCTTAAGCCCAGACAGCAACACAACCTTCCACGTACGGCCATAGATACAGGAAAATACGGGATCCCGTCCGCTCTCCCCTAGTCAAACCTGTAATCGGCGGATTAGTAGTTGGGTCGGTGACGACCAGCGAATACCCGCTGCTGTACGTTTTTTTGTCGTTCTTTTCTTTTTGCCTCTTTGCAACACCGACCACCGTTTATTCAGATGCCGTCCTGTCCCTGTCATCCCTGTCGATATCCAGGCCGCCGCCCGTCCTCGATCTCCTCGTGCTGTCCAGGCAAGTCTGAGATCCAAGTCGTCTCGACCTGCGCAGAAAAGCGGTGTGCCGTCTTTCGGACCAATGAGCAGAGTGGCTGGCCAGGGACAGCAGAAAGAGGCCTGTCGAGTGCGGTAGATGCGCTCTCTGCAAGAGCGGTGGACGAGTAAGACAGCGCCAGATGCCGCTCCGATAGGATGGGACCAGCCAAAAATGGTTAAAAATGCGATGGAATGGAGCGGAGAGAAAGTGGGACGGGTCGTTTGTCGTCCCCACCCGACCGACGCTTGGGGGGTCCCATCCGCGATCGCCCCTTCCCGCTCGTGTGCTCCACGACGCACAAGCGACAAGCACCGGCCCAACCAAAACGGCATCCGACGACCTTGGGGCCTGCGCGTCTGTCGCCCCCTCCTGCGCGACTTCTCCTCTCTCCTTGTTGTCCCCGCCGCCGATGATGCGCAGACAGAGCCGGGTATCGAACGTCAGTCGTGGCCATACGCGCCTGGCGCTCTGAGGGGGTCTCCTTTTCCCGCGGCTGGAAGGCGACCTCGTCCTCGTTTTGCTTTTCCTTTGCTCGACGCCTCTTTTTCTCTCCTCTTTTTCTGTATTCATAACCATTCTATTGGAGCCGCCTTGTCTTTCCTGTTGATCCTTGCGGTGCGACCTGGCCCGCACCCCCGTGACGACAAAGCCCCCGCGCGCGCCGGGCTCTCTGCCCCTGGTTGGACACCGCATCGGCCAGCCGCCGTGTGTCTCAGTCTGTCTGCAGTTGGTGGCCACGCTCCCGCTGCAGCAGCAAACGCAACACTCCCGCGTCGACGCGCCAGCCCGTGTGCTAAACGACATCCCGCGCCGCCATGCCGCTGTGCCAGACGGGCGCGGCCGGGCCGCCGGTGCACAGCGTGAACGCCACGATGCGCGCCGTGACCCTTGCCATCCCCGTCTTTCTGGCCGGCGTGGGGGGCTACGCGCTGTACGCCGTGGCAGACTTTGTTCTCAGTGCGTTCTTGTCCCCTTTGGCCCGTGTCGTCAGAGGACCGTCTGACCAGACCCAGTGCAGCAGTTCTACCATACCTACCACCAGCGCGGCCTGGCCCTCGGCTTCCTCATCCCGTACGCGATCCTCGCCGCGCTGGTCATCGCGTGCTACGTCCGCACCTACACCACCATCCTCCTGGACCCGGGCACGATCCCGCTGGGCCACGAGTCCGCGCGCCACGCCTTTACGAATCAGCCGACGAGGGGCCGGCGACGACGCAGCCGGCCGGTCCACGGCAGCACGGGGTCGCAGTCGGACGGCAGCGGCTGCGGCGTGCTGCTCAAGGGCGCGCCACCCAACAAGATCGGCGTCCTCCGCAACAGCAACGACAACGATAGCCGCGCGAGTACGGCCAAGGCGCCGCTCAGGACGGGGGGCGACGGCGCTCAAGAGACGGCCGCAGACGCCACGGCGGACCTGGAGTCGGGGCTCCCGTACGCTGTGCCCTACAGCAGCAACAGCGCCCGACCAGAAGGCCTCGGCCGCCAGCAGGACGGCCAGCCGCATTTCACGCACACCCCGCGACCAGTGCCGCCGCCGCTGCCCCCGCAGCTCGACCCCGACAGTCCCGGGCTCGAGCTGTTCTACACAAAGGACGTATTTGAGTGCGGGCCCGACGGCCGGCCGCTGTGGTGCAGCCAGTGCGCCATGTGGAAGCCCGACCGCACCCACCACTGCTCGGAGATCAACCGCTGCGTGCGCAAGATGGACCACTACTGCCCGTGGGTGGGCGGCATTGTGTCGGAGACGGGTGAGCCGAGCGACCGCTGATCGAACAAACGAACCGTGGACTAAACTAACATACGACAGCCTTCAAGTACTTTGTGCAATTCAACTTCTACGCGACGCTGCTCTGGGCGCTGACCATTGCGGCGTGCGCGTACGCCATCTGGCAGCGGAACGCGCATGCGGCCGGCGGCATCGCCCGCATTGTGGTGGTGCTGGTGTTTGCGTGTGTGCTGGGCCTGTTTGCGCTGGGCATGGCGGTGACCTGCACGCACCTTGTGTTTGCCAACGTGACGTCGGTGGAGACGCACCAGCTGAAGACGCGCCAGCGGACGATGGCTGTGCGCGTGCGCCGCGGCTCGCCCCCGGTGGCGGGCCGGTACGGCGTGGTGACGTACCCGCTGGAGCCGGCGGGCGGGGCGCTGTCGCCGCCGACGGAGGCCGCGCCGCCGGCCCCCGGCGCCGAGGCGGCGCGGCGCGCGGCGCGCGACCAGCTGGCGTGCCGGACGTTTGCGATTGTGCCGGTGGCGCGCGGGATGAACGTGTGGGATCTCGGGTGGCGGCAGAACTGGGTGTCGGTGATGGGCGCCGGCGTGGTGGACTGGCTGCTGCCGCTGCGGCCGTCGCCGTGCTGCGACCACGAGGCGACGGCGGCGGCGGCGCACAGCTTCTACCGGCTGAGCCCGCAGTTCCGCACGCTGTGCGCGCAGCTCGAGCTGCCGCCGTGTCCGGAGATGGAGCAGGTCGGGCACGCGTGGGGGTGACTCTTGTGGTCATGGCCCTTTTTGGATTTTGCTGCAGCCTTCTCTGTACTCCGTATATTTACAACGTCATCTCTCTTCGTCGTCCGCTGTCGGGCCCGCCTCGCTGGCCGGATCGGCGGACTGTGCGGTCTTCTGCCGCCCGGGTGCTGCCACGTCCTGGTCCGGTCAGCTGCGGCACCGGGCACACGCTTTGCCTCCGACGGGCGTCTCTTCACCTTGATCGATGGGTTCCGCCGCAGAAAGGCGTCGAGCCAGTGCTTGCCGACGGGCGCCGGGTCGCCGGCGGCCTGCAGCAGCCTGTTGGCGACCGTCTTCACCTCGTGCGACGAGGGGCGCTGGCCCAGCATCCGCTGGACGCAGATCCAGCCGGCCAGGTGCTCCTCCTGGGTCGGCGACAGCCGCTGCCGCCCTTGGAACGCGATGCTGCGTGGTCGGCCGCCCTTCTGGCGTTGCTGCAGCGTGGCGACGGGGACGCCGAACTGTTTGGCGGCCTTGCGGAACGATGTGCCGGCTCCCAGGGCCTCCAGGGCCTGCTGCACGTCGGTTTCCGTGTACGCGCCCATTGCACTGACGGTGTGGGAAGGACATCAGCCAGTCGAGATACACCGTAAGATACTCCGTACGCTTTCCTTGATGCCTTAATCATCGGGCAGGGCCGGGAGCGACGTCACGCTATCCCGCCGCGAGCCCCACCATGTGATCTAGCAGCCCGCTGCCTAGACCGTCCAGCCGCCGCTGTCATCTGCCTCCCCCCCGATCTCGCCACGTCTCCCTTTGTCATCGCCCATTCCCGGACACTGCACAACGAGCGAGACGAGAGGACACCGACAAGCCAGCTCAACAGAATCGCCCGACAGACCATCCGACAGACGGTCCGACAGACCGACAGATCATCCCATAGACCACACCACCGACAACGCAGCAAACGACCTCCTCCTCCGCCGCCATGAACCTCCTCTACTCCACCGTCAACACGCTGCGCGACCGCTACGCGCCCGCCAAGCACACGTCCACCTTCCGCGCCACCGGCGAGATCACCCCCGAGGAGTTTGTCGCCGCCGGCGACTACCTGGTGTACAAGTTCCCCACCTGGGCCTGGGCCGACGCCGAGCCGCCGAGCCGCCGCGCCGCGCACCTGCCGCCGGGCAAGCAGTTCCTGGTGACGCGCAACGTGCCGTGCCGGCGGCGGCTGGACGACGACTTTGCCGGCGGCGCGGGCGGGGACGACGACGAGGTGGAGGGCGGCAGCGGCGGGGCCGGCGGCGACGGCGACGACGAGGGCTGGCTGCGGACCGGCGGCGGCGGCGGCGGCGGCGGTGGTGGTGGTGCGCGGCGAGCAGAGGCGGCGACGGCAACGGGCAGCAGCACGAACAAAGGCAAGGGCAAGAGCGTCGCTTCGCCAGACGACGACGACGACGACGACGACATCCCGGACATCCCCGACATGGAGGAAGAGGACGACGACGAGGCCATGGTGCCGGAGGCGACGGACGCCAAGAGGTGAGTTTGTGTCTGTCTTTCTGTCTTTCTGTCTTTCTGAGGCTCGTCCCTGACCTCCCAGCGGCACCCGCTCCTACACCATGTACATCATGTACTCGCCCTACTACCGCACGCCGCGCCTCTACCTCTCCGGCTACCGCCCCGACGGCCAGCCGCTCGCGCCCCCCCTCATGATGGACGACATCGTCGGCGACTACAAGGACAAAACCGTCACCCTCGAGGACTTCCCCTTCTTCGCCCACGCCACCAAGATGGCCAGCGTCCACCCCTGCAAACACGCCCCCGTCATGAAGGTCCTGCTCGACCGCGCCGACAGCGCCCTCAAGCGCCGCCGCGAGAAACTCGCCGCCGCCGCCGCCCGCGCCGGCACCGCCACCGCCGCCGCCGCCGCCGCCGCCACCACAACAGCAACAACAGCAACCGCCCCCGCGCCCGGCACGCCCCCCGGCGACGAGTGGGAAGAGGTCCAGGCCGACCTGGACGACGGCGAGGTCGCCATCCGCGTCGACCAGTACCTGGTCGTCTTCCTCAAGGTGCGTCTGTCTCGTGTCCTCATTCTCTCTCCCCTGCTCACATCCCCAGTTCATCGCCAGCGTCACGCCCGGCATCGAGCACGACTTCACCATGAGTGTGTGAGAGAGGAACGGTGTGCACGTGCAGGGTAGATAGTCTGTATTTTTGGCAGACGTTAGCGGTCACAGCGGCTGCCGCAAGGACAACGTACAGCAGAACGGTTGATTACTCCGAATGGATTCCAATACCAAAACAATAAACCTTTTCCTCCCTTTTCCTGTGTCTCGTACTGCCCTTCTATGCCGCCGCCACCACCCCTGCTTCACAGCTCGTCGCGTTCCACCCCTTGCGTCGCCTCGTTGCCCTCGCTCGCCGGCTTGGCCCGGCTCTGCTCCTTCTCGCGCTCGCCCTCCACGCTGGGCTGCTGCTCCTCCGCCACCGCCTCCGCCACCGCCGCCGCCGCCGCCTGCTTCGTCGCCTGGTCCACGCCCTCCACGTTCGGGTGCGGCGACGCCACCTCCTCCACCATCTCCTCCAGCACGTTGCCGTCCTCGTCCAGCAGCCGCGTCCGCGTCTCGTACCGCGTCTGGAACTCCACCTTGCCGCGCAGCAGCTCGATCTGCTCCGGGTCCAGCACCCGCCCGTTCTGGTCCCGGTACTCGACGCGCTCCTCCTTGGACAGGATGCGTCTCTGCTGCTCTGCGGGGACCGGGACCTTTGGCGCCTCCGTCGGCTCCAGCTCCGGCTCGGCCACCGGCGCCTGCTGGTCCTGCGCCACCTCGGCCGCCGGCGCCTCGGCCGCCGGCGCCTCGACCGGCGGCGCAGCCACCTTCGCCTCCACGGGCGGCGGCGCTGCTGCGGCCGCCGTAGGCACGGGGACCACGCTCGGGTTCAGGCCGCTGTACGCCTCGTACTGTACAGACGTTAGTTGGAATAAGCCAAAGACCAAAAGAAAGGAGAAGAAAACCCACCGAATCCAAGAACGTGTTGCAGTCCCAGTCCCATGTCTTGAACAGCTGGGTGCGCTTGCACTGCGACTTGGTCCACGCATTGCCGTAGGCCAGGGGCGACAGGAGCGTGAAGATCACGACGGCAATCGCCAGAATGGCCAGGGCCCCCCCCTTGCTGGCGCCCGGGATGGTCTTGATGCGCAGGGGCGCGATGCGCGCGGTGACAAAGTCGTAGATCTGGCAGAAGGCCAGGATGCCAAAGTACAGCGCCGGGAAGTAGTGGTGCAGGAACAGCTGGCGCTCCATCAGGAAGAAGGGGAAGAAGTGCAGCGCCCAGCCGAGCACCGACGTGCCGATCTCGTAGTCGAAGCGCTTGAAGTTGGTGTTGTCGTAGTCGCCGCAGCTGCGCTGCCACCGCAGCAGCGCCACGCCCTTGAAGAGCACGTAGACGACGACGGCCGCCGTGGCCCCCCACCACACAAAGGGGTTGCCGATCAGGTAGATCTGGCGGTGGTCCTTGCCCCAGAAGTTGATGCCGCGGCGCAGCAGCGGCCACGAGCTCGGGCGCGAGTCGTACGCGTGCGACTCGACCAGGCCCGCGTTGGTCCGCCACATGACGGCGTGCAGCTCCAGGAACTTGCCCAGGAAGCCCGGCTGGCGGTAGTTGACCTTCTCGGCCCCGGGGCCCAGCAGCGCGTGCGCGTTGGACTCAATGTACCACAGGCTGTTGGGCAGGCTGCCGCTGCGCGCGCAGGTGACCTCCTGCTGCTCCGACGCCCAGTCCGGCAGCTTGACCTTGTGCGAGAACAGCACGCAGCCGGTCATGACGTGGACGAGGCGGAACTTGGTCTGGATCGTGCGCAGGCGCGTCTTGGCAATCTCGCCGTCCGACTTCTTCTTGACAATCTCGACGCGGAAGTAGTCGTTGGCGTCGCCCTCAAAGCCCTCGTGGCCGTAGGCCGAGACCTCGTTCTGCCAGTCCGCCTCCGTGACGGGCGGGCGCACGTCGTGCGAGTGCAGGCGGCGGCTGGTCGACGGGTGCAGCAGGCGCAGCACGGTGCCGTCGACAATGTAGGGCAGCTCGCCGCTCGGGGGCAGCACGTTCCAGGCATCGGTGCCGTTGATGGGCTCGCCGGCGGCGTTCAGCGGCTGCGTCTGGTTCTCCAGCAGCCAGTTGTTGTTGTGGTCCTTGTGGGGGTACAGGGTGATCTGCTGCTGCTTGCTGCCGGTGGGGTACATGAGCGGGTGCGAGTGCAGGTAGCCGCCCTGGGTGTTGACGTGGCGGATGCTGACGGTGCTGCCGAGCAGCACGTCCGCAGGCGTGTCCTGCATGCCGTTGTTGTTGAGCGTGGCCTGGAACTCGGAGCTCATGAAGCCGTCGCCGTCGCCGGGGTTGACGAGGCACAGGAAGTGGATGGCGAACATGGCGCTGTAGAAGCTGACGGGCACGACGATCAGGCAGAAGACGCGGGCCAAGAAGTGCTTGGCCAGCACGCGCAGCGTGACGGTCTTGGTGTCGCCGATGAGCACCCACAGCTGCACGAGGGTGATGAGGCCGACCCAGGCAATAGTGAAGAGGCCCACCCACTTGATGCTCGCGGTGATGCCGAGGCCGAGGCCGGTGGCGAACAGCCAGAACCACCAGCTGGGCGTGAACGCCTTGGACGGGCCCAGCTCGTGCTGGTTCGAAAAGGTGGTGAAGGCCAGCGCGGTGAAGGCGGTGCCCGCCATGAGCGGCGAGTCGAGCAGGATCAGGCGGGCCTGGGTCAGCAGGCCGTTCTCGAAGATGACCAGGCCCGCGCCCATAAAGGCGGTCGCCGTGCGGCAGCCGGCGGCCTTGAGGGTCAGGAAGCACATGGGGGCCAGCAGCACGCCGCAGAAGGCGGGGAACAGGCGCATGGCGACGTAGGGCACGCCCGGCTCGATGTAGTCCTTGCCGATCTCCTTGAAGTCGAACTCGCCGTCGAAGCCGGCCAGGTAGCCGGTCAGGGCGATCAGCATCTTGGCCAGCGGGGGGTGGACGTCCATGAAGAAGCGGCCCTTGATGTACTTGGACGCGAAGCCGCCAAAGTGCACCTCGTCGAAGACGACGCTGCTGGGCTGGTAGATGCGGAAGAGACGCACAATGGCGGCCAGAAAGGTGACGCCCAGCAGGACCTTGAAGTCGGCGCCGGACAGCAGGAAGACGTCATTGTCGGTCACCCCCTGCGACGCGTAACCCTCGCCGGGTACGAGCACGGAGGCATCCTTGCCCGGGGCCTTCTTCGGCGACGCCCGGCCAGAGGCCGCACGACGGGCCATGGTGGAGAGGAGGGAGGAAAGGAAGTGTCGAGAGAGGGGTTTCGAGATGGATGATCGACGCGAACGCTTTGATCCAACGCAGCTCGGGCCGAAGCGTGTCCCGCCAACACACGGAGGGAAAACGATGCGGCGATGGTGGGAGGATGGGAGGGAGGTTGGTTGCAAATGGCTCAGCACAGACAACAGACGATCGACAAATGAGAGGACGCGAAGAATTAAGGAAACGATAGAAACGAAAGACAAGAAAAGAAGAGAATTAAAGAACAAGGGCAAGAAGAAGAGAAGACACAAAAGAAGACGAGAACAAGGGAAGAAACAAATTGGCCCTCGTCCTGCACAAAAAGAACAGCGAGAACAAAAAAGAAAAGAGAGGGAGGGTGCGGGAAAGAAAGGGAGGTGGGAAGACGCGTTGCCGTATCGATCGCCAAAAGCTTCAATCTACGAAGAGGCCACTTCAGCAAAGACGGGGCTGAACAAAGGAAGGCGGGTCCCCACTCATGCAGGGGAGGCCCCCTGTCCCTGATTGGCTAGTCTCGGTACATAATGTGGGGCCTAGTGCCCCTTGCTTTTGGGATGGATCGGGAAAGAAATCAACACGAGAAAAGGCCAAGAAGCAAAAAGAACGACAACTCTACGCTTGTGTCGGCGCCTCATAGTACTTTGCGAAATCGGCCTTGGTTTCCCATCGGCTGAGCGACCAGCAGCGCAGGAACAGATTCGGGAAGTGCGTCGTCCAGAAGGCCATGAAGCCCTCGGGCAGCGACCCGAGCATGGTCTGCAGCCACGCCGGCTGCTCGTGGTAGTGGTGGTTCATGTTGCGCACCAGGCGCAGCAGCTCCTGCAGCTGCGTGCCGTTGTACTTGCGCTTCTTCGTGGCGTGGTTGACCAGCGCAGGCGGCAGGACGTGCAGAAAGCTGCCTGTGAACACGCCCGCGCGCACGCGCTCGAGCTCAAAGAGCGCCGTGGACGACCGCACCTTGCGCTCCGGCTCCAGGTCGTCCGAGGCCTTGCACAGAAAGGCCAGCCGCTTCGCGGCGTCCCAGAAAAACGGGTGCGCCAGGACGGTGCGGATCGGCGGCCGGTCCGCCGGGTGCGCACACAGCATCGATTCGATCAGGTTCTCGGCCACCGCGTCGTCCAGCCCGCCCAGGTTGTAGCGGTTCCGGCGGATGTTGAGCTCGCGCATGTACTCGTCCGCGCTCCCGTTGGCAAACGGGTGCCGGCCCCGGGTCAGGACGTAGAAGAAGACGAGCCCCAGACTGAAAATGTCGTTGGTCTTGCTCGCCCGCAGCGGCGGCGGCCCCGCGCCCGCGCCACCACCGCCCGCCGAGGCCAGGCCATCCAGCGCCAGCAGCAGCTCCGGCGCCTTCCACCCGAATGTGCCCGCGACGCTGGTCACCGTCTGCGAGGTCCTCCCGGCATCGAGTGCCGTAGCCACGCCAAAGTCCGAAAGCACCAGGCGCAGGGGCAGGGGCGCCGCGTCGCGGAGCAGGATGTTGTTGGGCTTGAGGTCGCGGTGCACCACGCCGATCGCGTGCAGGTGGCCGAGGCCGAGCGCGATCTGGAGCAGCAGGCGCGGCAGGTCGGCCGAGGGCAGCGTCGTGACCACGTCGGCCAGCGACCCCCAGCACCGGTCGATCGCAATGCAGTGGAAGCGGCTTTGCACGGCCTGGTAGTAGTAGCGAATGACTGGCTCGTTAGGAGAGGCGAGAGCAAACACATGCGGAGCGAGAGAGAGACACATTACCGTGCGGGTGGCCGTCGATCTTGCGGAGCATGTCAATCTCTCTGTACGGAGCACTATCGAGTCTCCATGGCACGCGCTTGACGGCCACCTCCCGACCATCAAACGTGCCGCGATACACAATGGTGCCGTTGCTGCCATAGCCCAGGACCTCGTTCTCGTAGATCAAAATGCGTCCTGAGGGATCCTGTCTGCGGAGTCTGCGCAGGCTGCTCAACAGTTCTGCACGGGCTTCGCTGTGCTTCTCGCCGCGCCGTGTGTTGTCGATGATCAGTTCCAGGACGGAAATGGCCTTGTTCAGGTCGTCTATGGACGCCGTGGCCTCATAGCGCTGTTTGAGAACCCATACAAGAAGATCTTGGCTCTCGGTTTGCAACGCATGGCTATATGTGCTGTTGTTGACGACTTCCAGGGCTTCGGCGGCTTGGTCCAGGTCCCGCGTCGACCTGCTTTCCCCGTATCGGCGATCGAGGCTGTATGCCAGTGCAAGCAAGCGCCACGCTCGTTGCGCATCGTCCTGGGCTGTGGCGGAGACGGCCATTCCCATAGCCTCGATAGCTCTGTCCAGGTCTACCTCGGCAACACTGATTCCATAGTCCTGCAAGTATTCGCCTCGATCAGGGTGGCCAGCAGGTAGAGAAGCTGCCGCTTCGTCGCCAACCATCTGCCAGAAACTATCTTCTGTGACGACTGGCAGCCAGTCTAACCTTCCAGCCGCCATCGGTTCCAGTTCGCGTCAGTCGAGTCCCAGCACGCGACGTCGCGGGGTTTTGCAGGTGACCGGGCCGAGGACGTCAAAATAGCCACACGGCTGAGGTTATCGACAGAATATGAGAAGAGCTGGCAATAAACGAGCAACACGCAGTCCAAAAGGGTAAGCCGGCCCAGGCGCAGTTATATAGACCATGCCCCTTGGCCTCGAGTATGCGTGATTGGTCGCCCTACTTTTGGCGGCGCGGCAGAATGACCCTCTGCGAGTCGAGGCAGTGCACCGGACTCTCCAACGAGATGCTTCTGTGGCGCCTAATTCTGCGCTGTGCTTGGCTGATCGCACGGTTCACTGCGGCTCAAACGAACGATTGCGTGCAGGCCATCTGTAGGTTAAACGATCCACGAAAACATGCACAGGACACACAGGATAAGGACATGGAAATTCAATAAGGCCAGAAGATTCACAGCAACCTATATAACGCCGTTCGTTCCCTTGGGAACGGCCAATGCTGGGAGACGCCGGTTCCGACACAAAAACACCTGGGGTGGGGGAGAACCACGTCTCTCCCCTTGATCAAACGGAAAATACAAAACAAATGGGGCTTTGCCCCGGCCTGCGGCTCACTAGCCAATGCGCCCAATGGCGTGCGAGTGCAGCTTGCGCGGCAAGTGGTCGTGGCAGAAGATCTTCTGGCCCGGGCGGCCGACGTAGCCGCCCTTGGACGCGTCGATGGTCTGCGGCTTCGCCGGCGCGAACGGGTCCTCGTACGCCTCCGGCTGGCAGCACTCAATGTGCTTGATCCAGCGCAGGTTGGCCACCTGGTCGATGGTGACGCGCTCGGCGGCGTCCGGGTTCAGCATGTGCAGCAGGATGCGGCGCAGCACCGGCGGGTTGACAAAATAGTCAAACGCCTCCACCTTGGGATACGGGCCATCCAGTGCAGGCGCCGCTTGGTCGTCGGGGGGGGTGGCCGGGACAACCGGCCTGTCCCCCGATGCGGCAGAGGTGGCGGCCCCGTCCGCCTGGGTCTCCGGGGGGTTGTCCACCTTCCTCTCCACCTCGGCGTCCAGATTCGTGCAGTGCGGGTACCGCCTCCGGTGCCGCTCCCAGCTTTTCACGAGCGTCGTGTACTGGTTCGACTGGCCGGGACGCACACGGGCCTCCTCCCAGAGCGGGGCTCCGAAGATGAGGTTCAGCATGACGACAGCAGCCGCCCACACATCCAGCTTGCGGGGGTCGTAGGGCTCCTTCGCCTCGAGCACCTCGGGCGAGATGTAGGGCAGGCTCCCGCAGACGCCTGGCTTGCACAGGCGCACGGTGCCGTCCATGTTGGCGCCGCAGCGGCCGCCGGCCTCGCGCAAGCCGGGGTGGATTCCACAGAAGACATCGGACGCGCCAAAATCGGTGATCTTGAGCTTGCTGTTGTTCGTGAGCAGCAGATTGTCCAGCTTGATGTCGCGGTGGGCGATCCCGTGGGAGTGCAGGTAGCTGAGGCCCTGGATGAGCTGCTTGAAAAGACACAGGCGGTCCTTCTCGCGGTCCTCGCCAGTGAGGTATTTCTTCTGGACCAGGCTAAAGAGATCGCCTTCCTGGCAGAACTCCATCACGTGGTTCCAGCGGCCGTGGTCGGTGCAGAGGCAGAGGGTCTCGACAATGTTGGGGTGGTGCAGGCTCTTGGAGATGCTGTACTCGCTCTTGACCTTTTTCTCGTACTCCTCGGGCGTCTCGCTGGACGACTTTCCGCGAAACTCCTTGACCGCAACGACTTCTTCCGGGAAGCCCTTGCGGTGCATCAGCGTCACTTTGGACGTGGTGCCCTTGCCCAGATGGCGGCGGTGGCGGCCCAGAATATGGGCATACTCGAATTCGGAGTGCAGGTCGATGACGTCGACGGTGAAGTCGTCCGGCAAGCTCAGGCTCATCCGGCGTGCCTTAAGACCGGTGCCCGCCTCGGCCGGGAGACCCCACGGCTCGCCACCAAGCTGAATGTGCGGTGCGTTCTTGCTGTTGCCGTGGTCCACGCTGCTGGACCGGCGCATGTAGTCAGACCGCCTGTCCCTGTTGCGCAGCCTGGAACCATTGGACGTGGACGAACCGGTGACGATGTGCATGGCGTTATGGAAAGTCAAGCCGGTGGTGGCACGTTGGCGGAACTTCTTCCTCTCGTTCTGCAAGAAATCGTCCTGGGTCGGCAAGGGGAGGCCGGCGCGTTCTGTGGGCGCGGAAGTCGACGGGCGACCTCCCGAGCTGTCGCCACTGGCCGCTTTGGCCGGCCCGTTGGGTGCTGCGCCATTGCGGCCCGCAGCGGTCGGTGCAGCACCACCGTGCTTGTGGCCGCCGAGGGCCATCTCCAGCGGCGGCGAGCCTGGCGAGGACGGCGAGGGCGGCGAAGGCGACGAATGGGATGGCGGGGAGGCCAGGGCGCGGTGCATGGACCACCGGCGGTTGGGCGTCTTCCGCGCAGGGACGGCGGTGTTGGCGTTCATCTCGGCCAAGTTCAATTCAGACGCCGCGGCGGCGGCGGCGGAGAAATCGGGTGCAGCAAAGGCGATCTTGTCGTTCTGCGAGTTGCTGCGGCGGAAAAGATTCGACATGGTGCGCTTGAAGCCGCTCGCGGAGCTGCTCGTGCGCGACGGACGGTACGACTGTGTCGAGGCGGTTTCGGGGTTGGCAGCAGAGGACCGGACGGCAGAGGCCTGTTCGATGAGAAACGAGCCGTTTACGGCCGTGGTGGGACGGCCAGACTGTTCGTCGGAGGGCTCCAGGGAGGCGGCGCTGGCACCGTTGATTGGGTCGGCGTTGGCGTTCGCGCCGCTGTTGAAGCTGCTGTCCTGGTGCGAAGGACGCCGATTGTGGCTGTGATGCGCGTGATGGTGCTTGTGGGGGGTGTGGTGGGCGGATGTGGGCGGGATGGTGATCGGAAGAGCCTTGGCCTCCGTGGGGACAGAAACCGAGGTGGTGGCCGCTGTGGAGGTGGTGGCGGCTGACACAGACTCTGCTGCGGCTGGGGCGAAGCCTTCTGCGGAGAGGCGGCCGCTGACGGGGGTGACGGGCTCTATGGGCGAGTCGCAGTCGGACTCCTCATCGCTCGCCTCGAGGATGGTATCGTGAACCTCGACGTCGGCGGTGGGAAACTGGCGCAGGGGTTGGGCAGGCGAGGTAGAAGAGGGCTCGGCAGAAGCGGGAGAGAGGGCAGTGGAGGGAGAGGTAGAGAAACTGAAGATGCCGGTCTGGTCTTGGTCGGCGTCGGAGGTCTGGAAAAGAGGGCGTTGGGGCGGTTCTTTGTCCGCGTCGTCGGTTTCTGTGATGGTGTGAGCGGGTGTAGATGGAGGAGGGTGCACCGAAAGGATGAGAAAGAGATGGAAAATGAGGTAGGAAGAGGAGAAAGAGATGTGAAAAATGAGGTATAAAGAAGAGAAAGAGATGCAGAAAGGTAAGAGAACAAAGGAGGCGAGAAGAAAGAGGAACGTGGAGAGAACGGAACAGGGAAGGAGCAATCCAAGCATTGAAGTATCAAACAAAGGCACTGAAAAAGAAAAGAAAAGAAAAAAACAAAGAACACGGCTCTGTGTGCCGGACGCAAGGATGCAGGTGATGGTGATGGCGTGGTGAGCCGGCCTGTGACGTACCTGACGGCGCGGACGGCGCACTTAATTGGACGGCGGTCATGGTGAAGTGAGCGTAGTAGGGCGGGGTGTCCGAAAGGTGGCCGGCACGTATTTGCCGTAGCGTTTCCGGGCTCAGCTCGGCGTTACTGCGATCACGAGTTCTGGCGGGCGGCGGCGGCGTTGCCACAGGGCCCCAGCACAGGTCGAGAAAGAGCGGCAGGCAAGACCTGCTGGGCTTGTTAGCCTCGATTAGAAACATGCTGGAAGACGGCGGCCGCAGCGGGGTATGGCGAGCCGGGCAGGTGGTCTGTAGCGGAAGGAAGGTGCTAAAGCAGCGCCAGCGCGGAGATAGCGGGAATGTTTCAGGGAGCAAGGGGAAAAACGAGGACAAAGGGAAAGAAGCAACTTGGATGGGGTTGGGGATGGAATTGATGGAGGAAAGAGGCGATTGTCGATCGAGGCTGCCGTTTCTGCTTTATAGTCTGCGCAGGGGAGAACGGGTGTGTCGTGCCAAGAGGCGAGCAAACGGGCAGGCGCGGCGGTCTTGGCTGTGGGAAGCGGAGCAGCAGTGTGGTCCCGGCAAGATACCAAGAACGAAGGCAGGAAATTGCGCCCTGGGACGGATCTGCAACAAAGAGGCTTTGACGCTGCGATCGCCAGTTTTTGCGTTTGTGGTAGGACCGCCAAGCCTTGGCAGGCCAGTGTGCCTTGCAGCGAGCAGCAGAGCGCGGGCGCACGGCGAGGGACAGACAGGGAAATGCGGTGGGAGGAACGGGACGCGCAACGGGGGACGAGGAGAGCGAAATGAGATGGCAGGCGTGCGAGCAGCGTGCCAAGCAGAGGACGACTTACACGACGGTGGGGGTGTGCGCGGCGAGAGTGAGACTCGCGTTCGAGGGTGTCGTGAGCAAGAGGGTGTCGAGACAGCGGTGGAAAAGAGGCAGTGGGAATGGAGAAAGAAAAAGGGGAAGAAAAGTCGGGGTTGGAAAGAGAAGACGACAATACGGGGGACGAGGGATAAAGGACTAGAAAAAAAGAAAACCGATAAAGAAGAACAGAAAAAGAAAAAAAAAGAAAAAAAAAGGTTTTGGAAATCCAAGGGCGTCGAGCCGTGTGGAGTCGAGGCGAAACAACGGCTGCTGGTGGTGTCCGGTTGGTGCGCGTTTTACAGAGGACGAACACGTAGGAAGTCGCAGGCGCGCGTTACGGGGAAGAGAAAGGCGGAGGCGGTATCGGGGGGGGCGGCGGCTGCAGTCGATCTACGGGAAGAGGAAAACTGGAAATTGGACGGAGCATGGGATTTTGTGGACGTCCGCCCAACAAAACGCAACCTACGTAGGCGCAACGAACTAAGGCCGCCTGTGCAGTGCGTCGAGCCCGTCGGGGGAAGCAGCAGCATCGTCATGCGTTTGTGGGCGGCAGGAGCGATGCAGCCGCACTCGTACTTTGTACTTTGTATCTTACTTTGTATCTTTACTCTCCGTATCTGGTCAAATATTGATGCGTTGTATCTTGCGGAGTAAGATACGGAGTATCTTACGGAGTATCTGACTCGCATGGCCGACCAGTGGGGGCGGATATTGCCTAAAATGGCAAGTACAGACTTGCATGCAAGAGGGCCCTGCAGAGAAAGGAGACCGAGATCCGTTTTTTGCTTCTTATTTCCAGGCGGAGACTCATTTCCTCGGCAGACCAGCACCAGGAGGCCCGGCGGGAAAGAGGCCACAAGAGTCGAGCTTCGCGCAAGAAGGATTGCTTCTTGTGTATCTGACGCGTATCTTACTCGTTCAGCAGCCCCAAAACAGGGCAGAGAAAAAAAAATCTTGGTGCTGAAGAACCGTTCCTGGCGTGGGAGCGCTCTGATTGGCTGTCGGAGAACGGCATGATTGAACCCCGCGGGTCGATACTTTGCGTTTGCCCACAAGCAAGGGCGGGTACGGGTATTGCCTGCCGTCCACTTTTCTCGCGCTTCGGTCTTTTCTCCATCGCCGCGGCACGACACAGGCCCCACCGAGATTGCTTCTCCTATGACGTTCCTCCCAGGTCGGGTCAAGGTCTCCGTGTCGAGGGCGGTGTGTTTCTGCCGTGGTCTTGTAGTAGTCTGTTAAGAAGTAAACAGAGGAGAGAGAAGAAAGAAGGAAAGAATAGAAGAAGGAAAAAAATGATGGAACGAAAGAAAGGGGAAAAAATAAAAAATAAAAAAAGAAACCGACAGACCGCGGTGAACAGAAAACAGGAATAAGAAAAAACCGTAATACGATGAACAAACCAAAAGGGAGCAAATCAAACACCAAAAACAGCAGCGTCGCATTTTGGATCTGCAGCCAGCCAAAAGGAGCCCCTGCTCCGCCAGGCGACAGGTGTCACGACGCCCGTGCCTTTTTTAGCCACTCGCTCCGACGTCTCCTTTCAGGTCGCCCTTGTCTCTGTCTGCCCGCCTCCGTGTCGTGTCCGGTTTCTTCCCGCCCCGACACCTGCCGCGTCGTGGGGGGTCCGGTCGTGCGTTGCCCCCCGTCCTCTCCAGGTTTCGTTTGTTTGGTCCCTCAGAAACAACAGCCGGCTCGTCCTCGCACACAAGGCTCGGTTCTCACGACGACGCTCTGCGCGTCGCTGCCAAGCGGCCGAGAGCACCGCTCGGGTGCGACGCCGCGACGGAAACGAAACACGTCCCAGAGCCCGCCAAGCCAGGCACACACCACACGTCCCACGGTCTTCTGCGGAAGAAGGCGAAAAGAGAGAACCGAGAGGCTCGTATTCCGTATATCGTATTACCCCCCCCCTGTCTGTCTGCCGCAAATCCGGGGAAACGCGGCCACGGACGGACGCGCGCCCGCCGGATGCCCCCCCAGCCAAGGACGAGGCACAGCAGGACGCAGGCCGCAGCCGGCGACGATCGCCGCTGCAGTGCGCATCGCCATCTCTTGGCGGCGTCGCGTCCTGCCTTCTGGGCCGGGTGCACACGACCGAGAAAGCCCCCTGATGCCAAGGCGTCCGCCTATCCGTATTGTCTGCTGCTGAGCCCCCGACACCAAGACGGGGAGGAAACGCCTCGTCCTTCGCCTCCTTGTTTCTGGTTCCTCCTCTCGCCCTTCTTGACCGCATCTCTGCCGTCTCCCCGCCGTCTCGCCACGTCCTTGTCCACCGCTTCTCTGCCGCATTGCCGTGTCCGTCTCCACCCAGGCCCCCCAGTCCCCAGCCCAACCCCTGCATCTCGTTCAACAACCTCCCTCTCTCCTCTATTACCCCAACAACTGAATTTTCCCTGCCGCGCCTCTCGCACTGCTACACACCCTTTCCGCGGCATCGCCTGCCGTGCTGCCTGGTCTTGTCCGCGCTGCTCTGCCCATCCCCGTGCGGGGGGTCCTGCCCGCCCGCATGACCCGTGGGGGACACGGGCTGGGCTTGTTTTTTTTTCTCTTCTTTTTTTTCCCCCTGCATCCCGCATCCCGCATCCCGCATGCCCGGATGCAAGTTCTTTTTACGGACACCATCCGGCGTAAAGGGCGCAAACACACGCCGTGTCCGTGCTCCGGAAACACAGACGGCGTACGCATACGTAAAAGGCAAACACGGGAGGGAGGGGGAACATATCCTTGGTCCGTCGCATGCGCTGCCAATGGATTTCCTGTTTCGTCTCCCATGAGCGAAAAAACAAAAACATGCTCGATGCGTCGCACAGGCGAATGTTTTGCCCGGGCCGGGGATCGAACAGGTCCAAGCAGGGCGAGAGAACAAAAAAAAAGAAGTATGCAAAACAACAAAAAGGGGGCAAAAGAAACAGAAAAGAAAACAAAAAAAAAACCCAGCTTCTCCCCATTCGGACTTCCTGAAAACCCCGTGAACCTGCATGGGCGGCAGCCAACGAGCAGGGCCGGAGACGAAAACTCTGTTTCTGCATTGGCACGTCAGACGCAGGCCATGCATGTGTTGGCAATGTCTATACGAGAGTATTTTTTTTATTTGTTTGGGGATGAAAGGGGCCGTCTTTCTTGATTTTTCCTTTTTCCTGATTTTTTTCGATTTTTTTCCTTCTTTTCCTATTTCCCATCACCGAGCCGCACTCGATGGCCAGTCAGAGACCGCTCCCGTAGACCGCCACTCCCTCTCCTGCCCCGCCCTTCGTCGTCATGGCCGTTGCAGTATCGGGCCGCATGTGACCCGGGGCGATGCGGTGGTTCCGGGGGAGGACAACAACGAGGACTGGCCTTTGTCTTTTCTCTCGTCCGCTCTCGTCCGTTCAGCCTTGGGTCAAGATGTCCTGGGTGCCATGGCCTTGCTTCGTTTTCTTTACCCCCTCCGCCGATCTCGCTGCCAAAATCCCTTTGAATTAAGCCGTATTTTTTCCTGGCTTTGTGCTGGTCTGCGTTGCTTGCGAGCAGGGGGCTCTTCTTTGGACAAGACGCTCTCCTCGGTCACGATAGTGGAGCGGGAAATAGCACAAAAGGCTCTTACCGCCAGACGGAGAGTAATAAGAAAAAAAATCAAAGCGATGCCCGACTCCGGATCGTGTCGCCGCCGTCGATCGTGCCGTCAGGCGGCTGCTCCGCCACAGGCAGGAAAGCAAGAAACGACAACACAACAGAAGACACGTCTTGCCCCTTTTTTTTCCTCTCCGCTCCCTTCCCCCTTGACCTCCCCTCGTGCACCTGGCCCTGACTTCCCTCCGACATCGCCGTCCGCTTTGATTATGAATTGTGCAGCAGACTCGGTCTGCTGACCAGGGCCGGAGGGAGCACGAGGCGCCCGGCAAAGGACGCAGAAAAGACAACAACCAAATTGGGCGATCGTGAACAAATCAAAAAAGACACGAACACAACACGAACCCCTACCCAGACAGCCCTCCTCCCCCCCCTTGTCCCCCCATTCTGTCTACTCCACCCTCCGCCTCGAAAGAAGAGATGACTTACATGTGCAGGTTAGATCGAAAAAAAAAACGTGCGTGACGGCCTCGCCTCCTCGGCTGGCCCGTCGTCGTCTCACCTCCCCTTCCTCGTCCATACCCTGCCGCCGCGATGTGCTGGCCTGCCAAGCAAGGGAGCCCCAAAGCCACACCGTTGCCAATGGGGCACACGTCGCCGCCGTCCGGAGCCGTGTGTTGTCCTCCTCCCCTCGCCGCTCACCGCCCCCCTTTTCCTCCCTGCCTCCCGTTGGCATCCCGTAAGAGACCGCCTCGACTACAGCTGTGTGTCCGGTGCGTTGTTTGTGCGGTTTCCAAGAGCCTGCGCCTCTCCGCCGTCCCTGTCCTCCAGTCACCATGCTGGCATACTGGAGCCAGTGCCCTCTATACGCGCTGCTCTTTCTTCTGCTTCTTCTACACCATTGGCCATCGTGTAAACCGGCTTCGTGGCCACGAAAAGTTGCAAAGTGAGGCGACACAGGGCCTACGCTGCCATGCGTCTCTTGGTCGCTCCGTGGCGCCGTGGCGCCCTGCGAGCAGCCCACGACACAAGGCACGATGGTCTGAGCAGGGCAGTGCGGTGGCCTCGAGGCGGCCGGCATGAGGCTCAGAAGAGGATGCCGTCAAGTATGGCTGGAAGGGCAAGGGAAGAAGAACAATAAGAACGACAGCGAGTGTATATAAAGAGGCCATTGTCGTCGCTTCTCCTCTGCTTGTCATCCCACGCATCCTTCCACAAACGCAGAGAACACAAACACAAACACAAGCACAAGCACAAGCAGCATCTTCTCAACAAGCAAACAGCCCACCAATTTCAACCATGGACAACGACAGCGACAAGACTCCGTCCTCGCCCGGAAGCGACCGTCCTGCCAGCGAGGACGGGCCCTTGTACAGCTGTTGCAAGTGTGAGGCCTGCGGTGACATGAATACTATGAAGGCGAACGATGACTGTCCCGGGTGCGGCCACGTGAAGTGTAAGGATTGCAAGGAGGCGGAGGAGGGGTGGTAGGGAAGGGGGGTGGTATAAGGGCAGGATGTCAAAGCAGAGGGCGGTCGGCTTGGCTGATGTGGTAGACCTGGATGGTGGTATGGGACGGGGGTAGACTTGGACGGGGGTAGACATCTTAGATAGACCTCAGACGGCTCATCAATAGTTCGCGCAAGGAACAAAACCGTCGTTATTCATTCATATGCTGCCAGTGCTGTGTGTTCGTTCTTCCCAAAGTCCCTCGCTAGAGATAAGACGCCGTGTTCACATCGTAGGCTCGTTCTGGTCCAGCAGCGCCAGCAGCTCGTCCAGCAGCGCCTCCGTCTCCCGCGGATTCGACACCCACGCCGTCGTCGCTGCCCGCCGTGCCCGGAAGTCGTTGGCGCCGGCGCTGAGGAACTGGTCGCCCACGTGCAGCGTCGACCCGGGCTGCGCAATGAACTCACCGCTCCCCGTTTCACCAGGAGCCGCCGCCTGCGTCGCCGACGTCGCCGCCAACGTCTCCGGAGCTGCCGCCGCCGCCGCCCGCGACGCGCCCGTCTGGCCCAGGAACAGCAGCGCGTGCTGGCAGATCAACACGCCCCAGCTCTTGTCGCCAATGTCGACAAACACGTCGCGGCCGCCGTTGAACGCGCAGAACGGCACGCGTCCCGCACGGCCGGCCGCGCTGACCTCGAGCCGCTTCTGCACGGTCAGCACCACCTCCTCGAGGCTCTCGCGGGCCATCTGGACAAGCTCGTTCGGCCCGCTGCCGGCCGCGGCGCCCGGCCGCGGCAGCGGAATCATGCCCACAGCACGCGCCTTGCGCAAGATCTGCGCGGGCAGCTGCAGGCGCTGCACAAAGGCGCGCAGCGTCGTCTCGGCCAGGTCGAGCAGTTCCGCGACATCTGCGGCCGGCCACTGCTTCATGGCGCTGGGCATCCACAGCGCCGGGTCGACGGGCGCCAGCAGCGGCCCGTCGGCCGCGGACGCGCTGTAGGCAAATACGAAGCTGGCCTCGCCGCCCACCACGAGCAGGTTATGCTTCTGTGCCTCGGTCAGGTCAGTGGCCGCGTGGACGGCCCGTAGAAGACCGTGCAAGCGTTCGTAGTACTTTTCCGCGGCATCGTAGCCGGCGGCTGTGACGATGCCAACCTTGATGCCGCGGCGAAGGAGGGCTTTGCGAATTAGCTGGTCTTTTCCTTGTCGTTAATTGCTTTCCGTATCTCTCTTGCCCACTCACCCAAAATGCGAGGTATGATCGGACTGTCCGTCTCCAGGTTGTGTCCGTCGTCGTATAAGGTAAGATCGCCGTCAAAGGTAACGAGCTGCAGGGTCTGGTGCCCCGACCCCTTGCCCGTCAGCGCCATCATCTGCGCCGTGTTGAGCGTCAGCCGCACGTCGTTGAAGGACGGCGCCACCATGCGGCGCGACGAGATGTGCCGGCGGGCGTCCTGGTACACAAACGCGGCCTCGAGCGGCAGAGGCGTGAAAAAGGGGCCGACGGTGGGCACCAGCAGCTGCAGACGCGAGGGACGCGGCGTCCCACCGCCCTGGCCGTCGGGCGCCTGCAGCCCGGGATACTGCAGCCGGCGGTGCTCGTCGATCATGGCCTCGATGTCGCGCATGATCTCGGCATAGCGGCGGCGGACCTCGGCGCAGTTGGCGGCAAAGACGGCGTCGACGTCTTCGAAGTCGCCGGCCGGCTGCGAGAAGAGAACAAAGGGGCTGATGAGCAAGCCCTTGACCCATTCTGTCGGTGTCAGTGGCGAGCGATAGGGGGAAGAGAGCGAAGCGAGGAGAGCATACCGATGAACTGGTCTCGCCGGTGCGCCTTGAGGGCGTCTGGAGCGGTCAGCGGACGTTTGGCTCGTCTCCTTTCTTTTCTCTCGTATCTTCGCTTCTTATTCTATCTCACGCACACTCGACACGGTAGCGGCTCGTCATGGTGAGGATGAAGCAATCCGATCACAGAGGACGTTGCAGACGTGGGGGACCGTGTTGGCAAAGCGGTGGATGGCGATGGAAGAGACAACGAGGCCTGGGAGGACACGCGAGAAGACGACAAGCACGGCAGCAACGACGGATAATGGGCAGGAGCTTCCCGGGACACAACTGTCGGTGTGGATGCACGACATACGCACGTCGTGTATCTCGACCGTGCCTGCCGTCGCAGTTGACTGGCTCGTCCGCTTTGGGCCTGATAGCGACGCTGCCCCCCGCAACGGGCACTGGAGCCCCTGTAAGATACTTGCAGCGCCAAGCCCCTAACCGCTACTCGTATCTCTTGTACCCAGGGCCTACGGTGACGACGACAACCACAGCAGCGTTCCGGGGAGTGTCTGTTTTCTGTTATAGATTGAACGTGAAGCCTGGAGAGAGGCAGTCAGATGGTCCTCGAAACGGCTCTGCCCCCCAACCTGTCCATATTACATCGTGACTATCTGTTTTCCTGGCCTTCGCTTCTTTTTCTATGTGGTCTTCGCTCCTGCACGCATCTCGAGTCTTCTCTCCTGCTCCTGTCCCCCGTGCGCTGGCTTCTAGGCCACAGTCCCCTCGGCTGCTGTTCCTTGCGCTGCGTCCTCGTCGTCCTCGTCGTCCTCCAGCTCTTCCACCACCAGACTGGCCGACTTGCCGATGGCCTCCAGCAGCGTCTTCGTCTCGCTCGGCTCGTGCACCTCCCGCGGCATCATCGACGCAATGCGGAACTTGTAGTCGTGTGTGTAGTCGTCCGGCTTGGTCGGCTTCTCGCTGACGACGCCGCCGTCGTCCTCCGCGCCGCCGTCGTCGTCGTCTGCCTCTGCGGCGGCCTCCATGCCGGAGCACTCGACAAACGCGTACAGGTCCTCCACCGTGGCGTCGCCCGCAAAGCTGCGCCGCACCCGCGCGCCGCCCCGCGCCGCCGGCAGCTTGATCGCCACGCGCACCATGTCGGGCGTGCCCGCCGCCGGCTCCGGCGCCAGGTGCGCGGCGCGCCAGCGCCGCCACTGCTTGCGCAGCCGCGCGTGGCGCTCTGCCGCGGCGGCCGCGTCGCGCGCGCGCTGCTCGGCCTCGCGCCGCTGGCGCGCACGCTCGCGGTCGCGGGCCAGCGACCGCTCGTAGGCGTCGTCCTGCTCGGCGCGGATGTTCCGCGACGTCTCGTTGGACACGCGCACGGCGCGCACGGCCGCCAGGTCGTCGGCGTACTTGCGCGCCGTCGCCCGCAGCTGCGCCGCAAACACCTGCGGCGGGATCGGCCCCATCATGCGCTTGACAATGCCCATGCGCGTGCTGCCGCTGCCCTCCTTGGGCGTCACGCTCACAATGGCCGTGAACGGCAGCTTGGTGCACTTGAACTCGTTGGCCACCTGGAACGCCTCCACGTCGCGCACGTTGCCGCCCCACAGCAAGAAGTGGTTGGCCGCGTCCGTCAGCAGCGCCACCACCTCGGGCGCCAGCAGCGTGTTGCGCACAAACGTCTTGGTGTCGTCGTGCTCCGGCGACAGCAGCACCACCAGCAGCAGCTTCGGCTCCGTCTTGGCCCGGTCGTACGCCTGCGCGTAGCTCGACTCCAGGAACGGCAGCGCCTTTGACCCGTACGTCTCCTCCAGCTCGCGCCGGAACCGCGCCGCCGCGTCCCGCGGGCTCAGCTGCCGCCGCCCCAGCCGCCCGCCGCCCAGCGTCCAGCCGCCCGCGCTGGCGCGCAGCCCCACCAGGCCCGGCAGCAGCGACACCACGTAGATCACCATCCGCCACACCCCGCCCAGCGCCCGGAATCCAAACCGAAACGGCGCAAGGAGCAGGCCCAGCAGGAACGGCGGCCGGTAGACCGGGCCCGCCGGTGTCGGCACAATGCGGCGGGCCACCTCTGTGCGCTCCACCGCCGCGCCCGTCCGCCGGTTGTGCTCGTTGGCCGCGTGCACGGCCATCACCGTGTCGAAGACCGACTGTGGCCGCATGGGCTCGGCGTTGAAGGGCAGGCCGGGGTTGAAGGGATCGTGGCCGACCAGCGGCGGTTGTGCTGCTGCTGGCGGGGGCGGTGCTTCCTGCTCGGCTTCGCCATCGAAGAACTTGGCAATGGCAACCTGCATCGAGTCAGTGCACAGTCTGATGGTTCCCCTAGTCCCGGAAAACATACAGGGACACTCCACCCAGATCGCAGCAGGATGGCCCGGGAGGACGCTTCGTCCTCGTTGGTGACGGCCATAAACTGTTCCAGCGCTTCTTGCTGCGCAGGCAGCAGCTGCTGGGCCTCAGAGGCCATGCTGGCCGAGGGAAGGTGTATTTTTAGAATGACAAGGAGGACAGGGGGGATGCAAGTAGCAAAGAGAATCGGTAAGAGGGTCGGTAAAGAGGATTGGTAAAGAGGAGCGAGACAAACGTATCGCGCGTTTCGAGAAAGACGACGAGGAGTATTACTCAGCGCCGGAACGCAGAACTATCGACGCATGAACGTCCAGCCGGTCGTCCTTCTAATATGTGCAGGGTCTGGTGTCGTAGGTCATCGATTGGGGGCGGAGGGGACACGATGATGCTGGTCGAAGGCAACCTTTCGCTGGAGCTGAGATGCGCTAGTCCCTTTATGGACCAACGTCTGAAGTGGGGCCATGTAGTGGAGCACGTGCTATCATTGGCCAAGAGCCAACCAGAGCCAACCGTGCGGAGCACTGATGTTTCTCACCGGCGAGAAGAAAGAGAGACATGAATGCACGGCATCGGGCCGCTGTTTTCCAACTCGGCCAGGGCCTCCCGAGTCCCTGTAGTTGCAGTGGACGGCTGGCAACCTCTGCCAGCCATTGTGAGCTCAGGGCGCATTCTATAGCACACACCGCCTGCCTTCGCACGGTCTGATCTCTTGCGTCAGTGGTCACACGTGTGGTATACCTTACCAACGCAGTTTCTTTGCTCCGTATGTAGTATCCTTCGATTCCGGAGTACGCACGTTGTACTCGTAGTTGTAGTCGGCGGAAAGACTCGCAGAACAAGCTCATGCAGTCCACTGAAAACCGTGCTACAGAGCTATGCTGCTGTACCCCACCGCGTGTCTCAGCGGGGTTGCGCTTCCGCTCCACTCGAGTCGACGGCGTATCCCTTCGCACCTTCCTTCTTCCGGCTCCGTGCGCCGCAACCTCCTCGTCCCAGCCCAGCGCCCTTTCTCTTCTCTCTCCTCATCCGCAGCACATCAGCCATCAACGCGGACGCTTCCCTCCTTTCCGCCTCCCCCTGGCCCTCTCGCCGTCGCGCGTCCTACAACTCCTCATTGCCGTGCCCTGCTCACGCAAGCGCTCGGCTCCTCGCATCGCCCGCCACTACGCGCCTTGGCCTGGCCTGACCTCCGCGCGTTTGCTCCCGCCCCCCCTCGTTGGCCGTTTTCTCCGTTTGCACCTCTCTCGCCTCCCTACGGCCCGGATACCGCTTGATTCTCGTCGATTCCTGCTCTTGCTGTATCTTATTCCTGCCTTGCCCTCCACCGGCGCCGGGCGCGTCGCAACACAAGACTGAATGCACTATGGATGCGGCAGTCTGGACCAGCCGAGTAAGTCGGCAGTGCCTGTGGAACAGACAAGGGCAATGCCATTTGTCCGGGGCAGAAGCTCGTTCCGGCCGCGTTTCCCAGGCTGCGTGCTGACCGCGCTCCTCTCCAGAGCCTTTAGAACGGGTCCTCGGGCGCAAAACACCTCTTCCCCACGGACCACCCAACCCGGTGAAGACGGGCCATCCACCATCAGCTCCGGTAGCGCTGACGGTACGCCTCTGCCATACTTTTTCCACCCACTCGCGTCCCGTTGTTCTCCTACTGACGCGCCGTTGGTCTATCATCAGATTCCACAAACACCTCCATAGCACCCGCCTAGGACACCGAGCTGAATTCTCTATACCCTACCGACATCATGGCGTCAAAAGATCTGTGAGTTGGAGCTTCCATTTGACGAGCTTTCGATGCAAGATGAGAACGAGTAGACGACATAGACTAACGCAGAGCAGATCGAGCAAAAAGGGCTTGACAGGCGACTCTCCCGTATTCACGCCGGGCAGCGCGCATTCTCCATTGCGCAAGACATCAGTGCTTCCTCTCCAGGCCGCCATCGCGGCCCCCTTCACACCCCGCGGCTCAAGCGCCGTTTCCACGAGCAACGCGTCGTCCGCGGCATCCCCGCGCGAGCAACTACGCGATGTCGACGCCAGCAAGGAGCCCGGCCAGGCCCTGCCCCGCACGGACGGCGCCGCCTCGTCTTTCAACCTAGCGGCCGTCCGCGAGTTTGTCCCCCGTAGTGGTACAGACGCGTCTACTACATACAATGTCGCAGCCGCCAACGACTTCCAGCCGAGTGGCGGCCGCTCTCCCTTCAACGTAGCCAAGGCAGTCGAGTTCCGGCCACAGTCCCAGATGGCCGTGCCTCCCTCCGCCACTCCGCCAACTACGTCTTCTCTCCCCAGCCAAACGCAGTCGTCGCCACAGTCCCAGCAGCCGCAGCCGGGAACTCTGGCCGCCCAGCAATACCTCCAGCAGCAGCAGCAGCAGCAAGCCCTAGCTGGACAGGCCACCACGAATCTCGCCATCCCCACGGGCCCCGCGCAAGGCATGCCCCTGAACATCCCGACCGGTCCCTCGTCGCGCGGTGTGAGCCACTCCAGCAGCACCATCGACCACAATCGCACGACCAATGTGGCCGGCATGGGGTTGGCCGGTATGGGGGGCTTGACCTACGGCCTGCCTCCAGGGACCGATGGCCAGCTCGGTCCCAGCGGATTGTACGATGCGTTCACTGTCGCGGGCACTGGTGCGGGATTGGCTACGTCCCCATACAATCCCTACGCCGCCACCAGCCAAGCAACCGGCCGCGAGGGAACGGCCTATTTCCAGGGAGCATCGCCATTCGGCACTCAACACCAACCTGTGAGTGCTCCTATCTTCCTCCTTCATCTCGTATCTATCTTCTTTCGTTGCACTCGCATCTAACTCTATGCAGCCAGGAGAACACCTGTACTTCCCCCAGGGTCCGCATCGCCAGGATCTACTTCCCCGGCAGCGCACAGTGCACGACTTCTTTCTGCCCGAGAAACTTCGCCAGGACATACATCAAAAGGCGAGAGCAGGAAACCAAGCCGCTCTCACTTGTAAGCCTCATCCCCAGAGCCTCTCGTGTCCCGCTGTGCTAACCTGCTGTAGTGACCGTTACGGTGGAGAGCTACCACTCGTTGTCGCCACTCGACACGAATAGTCACAAGGTTGCCGGCGCCTTTGGCCGCATCACTTGGCTCTACAAGGCTGTGGCTAGCAAGAACGGCAAGCACTACTGCCTCCGGCGCCTGGAAAACTTCCGCATCAACAACGAGAATGCGCTGCGCGCGGCCCGCGACTGGCGCCGCGTCAACTGCGGAAGCGTGGTGACGGTCCACGAGGCCTTTACCACGCGGGCCTTTGGCGACAGTTCCGTGGTGTTTGCGCTCGACTACTTCCCGCTCTCTGTGACCCTGATGCAGTACCATTTTCCGACCTATGGGCAGAACCGGCCGCGAAGCAACGTCACCATCCAGGAAAACGTCTTGTGGGGATACCTGGTGCAGATTGCTACCGCCCTGCGCGCCATTCACTCCGCCGGCCTAGCAGCGCGGTCTATCGATCTGACCAAGATCATCCGCACGGGCAAGAACCGTATTCGCCTCAGCGGTTGTGCTGTGCAGGATGTGATCAACTACGACCCGACCCGCCGCGTGTTGGACCTGCAGCAGGAAGACTTTGTCCAATTTGGCGAGATCATGTACTCTCTGGCAACGTACACGCCTCCCAGCGATCTTAAGCGGCCGTTGGCACCCATGGAGAAGATGCCGGAGATCTACTCGCACGAGCTGAAGGCGACGATCGCCTGGCTGCTGGCTCCCCCGGCCGCCGCGAATCCGGCCGCCAAAAACATCGAGTCTCTTATCAGCGGCATCTCCGGGCAGATGGCTCGATTCTTCGACATGTCGCTGCAGGAGAATGACGGGCAAATGTCGCAGTTGTTCCGCGAGGTTGAGAACGGCCGGGTCGCCCGCATGCTGATGAAGCTGGGCACCATCAACGAGCGCGAAAACTACCAGCGCGACGCGCTGTGGGCCGAGCACGGCCCGCGCTACCCCCTCAAGCTGTTCCGCGACTACGTCTTCCACCAGGTGGACGAGGCCGGCCGGCCGGTCATCGACGTGTGGCACATTCTGTCGTGCCTGAACAAGCTGGACGCCGGCTCCAAGGATGTTGTGCGGCTGTCGAGCCGGGACGGGCGCACCAACTTGTTCGTCACCTACAAAGAGCTCAACAAGATGGTGCAGCGCTCGTTCAACGACCTGCTGCGGGCTGGCCGGCGCCATAACTAGGAGCCACCCCCACGGCCGCCCTAACTCGCACCGTCGATCCCCAGCCGGCCACAGATGTGGCGGCAGTCCGACAACTACCCACAGCCGCTTGTACGTCCTGTGCCGCCGCCTAGAACACCCGCCCGCCACACTCAGCCTCCCATTGAGACACCACGACCCCCACGAAGCGGTTTCATCGAAGTCGAGGCTACAGTTTCCTTGAAACCAGAGACGACAGTCATACTCGTCGGAGAGGCCTCCTTTACCCAGATGACTTTAGCCCCGGCCTTACTCCAGCTACCCATCTTCCTCTGGCCACCTCAGCTACATAGGCCATCTGCTTAATGACTACCCGCTCTGTGTTCCTCCTTCTGGAGAAGCGAGCATGATGGCAACAAACACACCCAGCCGCACCCGCATTGTTGCGATCATTCTCGATACCATACCTCTTACACTCTCATACGCTCAGGCGCAACAAGCGTTTTGCTTTGCTTTTCCCACTACCGACGGTGGATTCACATAGCGACTGCCCGCGAGGGACAGGGCGATTTACTGGGGGGGGCAGCAAGAGAAACGCACATCCGGTAAGATCATGTTGACTAGGACGTGTCTGGTTGGCTTTGTGGGTTCATGTTGTTTTTATACCTGTTCCGTTTTTGCTTTCCCATGTGCGGTGGTCTTCCCCGTCGCCATCTGCGAGTCAGTTTTGTTATTTGTCCAGAGTTGCTAGAGCGTGTGTATATCCGAGAGTTGGTTGTGTCTTCGGAGTACTGAAGAAAGAGATACAACGATACAGAGTAGCAAAACACAAAAGGATTTTTCACAACGAGTGTAGTGATGTTTTTGTATTGTTTTTTTTTTCTTGCTTCTCCTATTCTGTTGTAACCCCAGATGCCCTCGCCCGTCTCGCATGTAAAAGCAAAAGTAGAAACAGATGAAATGCATATGGACATAACCCAAAGGCACGCCAGGTGCCGCCGTGCTCGCCGAGCCCCCGTACGTTTTGTTTTTTTTTGTTGATTTTTGTAAGGATCCCGTCCCCTCGCACCCCGACACAGCCCGCCCGCTCAGTCGGAGTCGTCTTCGGGTTTCGGTTTGTAATGGTACGCCGGCGTGACCTTGGCCGCGGTGTTGTCGCCGTCGTCGCCGCCGTCGGCCGTCTCTGTCGCCGCCGCCGCCGCCACGGCCAGGTACGGGTTGCTTATGCTCTCGCTGCCTTCGACGGGGTGCAGTGTGGTGATGTGCGTGCCGCGGATGACGGCGAGGCCGAGCGACCGCGCCTTGACTTCGCCCTCCGCGTCTGGATTTGTTAGCGTCTGCGATGCGTTGCCTCGCCGCCGGGAGAGAACCTACTGCTCATCTTCTCCTTGGCATCGTCGAGCACCATGTTGAGCAGCGGGTCGAAGCCCTTGAGCGTGCCCGACACTTCCCGTCCGCCGGTGAACTTGACATAGATCTCCCGGTCCAGGTACTGGCCCAGGTCCAGGATGCTCTCCTTGCGCGGCTTCTCGTCGCCGCCGTGGCCGCCCCGGTACCCGCCGCCGCCCCGGTCGCCGCCCCGGCCGCGCGACC
>LZPB01000136.1:40450-51537 GCA_001676865.1 Ceratocystiopsis minuta | reverse complement strand
CGCAGCGGCGGGCAGGCCGCTGACGCCGGCGACGCCGCCGGACGACGAGGGCGCGTTCTACCACGTCCGGGAGGGCGGCGGCGGCGCGGCGGTGCCGGCGCTGGCGCAGGACAAGACGCGGATCGCGTCGATCCTGGGCATCGACGCCAACCCGCGCAGCCCCAAGGAGCGGGAGCTGGTGCGGCGGCTAGAGGAGGAGCGGGGGAGCGTGCCGCTTGTGGCGTAGGTGTTGTCTCTTTGAATTTTTTCTTTGCTGGATGCTTTTCTTCTTTTCTTTCTTCCTTCTTTACTCTCTTCTTTTCCCCACGAGCTTTGATTCTTGAGCGGTCTGTTTTTTTTTCGTGTTCTTTTTTTCCAGCGCTGTCTCTTTCTCATGTCCTTACTCCATGAATGATGCAATGATGCATTCGTTTGACCCGTCTTGTTCCCTCTCTCCAACGATACCGAATCGGCCCGACCAATGACAGATGCAGCAAAACAAAGATAGGAACAAGGGGGGGGCGTTCGCCCCGAGACACGCAGCTGGCGGAACGGGAAGCGACACTGCAAGCCAGTGCCGAGAGCAACGTCGATGAGCGCGGGCCGCTGACGTCCGCCAGCCGTGCTCTGCCGCACGCCGCCCGCATCGACGCCGCAGCGCCCGCCCGCAGGCCTGATCTTCGCTGTGCGGTGCCTTCTTCTGCAGGGCGGCTCCTTCCTTCCCCTTTTGGGCCTGGTCCCTTCCTGTCAGACGACGGCATCCCGAAAACCGGGCCCCCAGCCTAGGGACACCGGCCCTCCATCCTGATGCTTCGGTATCTTTCCTCCGGCTGCATTAGCGGGCTTCACCTTTCCATTTTCTGCTTTTGTCAACCCTCTTTTTTTTTTTTTTTTAAGCTTTCGTTTCCTGCACCCAACCGGAGCGGAGCCGGAAGTGGACGAGATTCGAGAAAGTAGGGGCAGGTTCGCGGCGAGGGACGAGAAAGGAAGGAACGCCCGGCCGATGACGGAATTCAGTGCGTGCGTGCTCCTTCCGTCTTCAGACCTAATGCCCAACGCAGAGCATCGTCCGTTTGCCTCTTGTCCCGCCTCTGCTCTGCATTGAGGGCTCTGGCTAAACTGTTTGTTCCCCTACCACACCGAGGACCTTACACACCATACACGGTTCCCGCTTCTCTCCATTCTCTACGCACCTTGCATCCATCGTGTTCTATTCTCTTTGCTTACTGATAGTCTTCTTGACGGACTGTCTCGATTGTTCGTTAATTCTTCCTTCTTGACCTGTTTGTGTTGTTGTCCAGATCGTGTCCTGCTTTTCTCATCTTGAACGGCAGCCGTCTTCACGTCTTCACCATGTCTGGCCAGTCTCCCCAAGCGGCTGAGACGCCTGCTGCTGCAGCCGAGGACTCTAGCCGCTTCTCAAAGCCGGGCGACTATGTCCCATTCAACGTCCTGCCCCCGGGCGGCCCTCTCAACCGCTGGTCGCAGAACCTGACCCATGGCCACGACCACCCCGGTGCTCAGGTACGTTGTCTCCCCTCCATTCGACAGCCAGGTCTTACGTTTGTGTTTTCTAACCTCCCCTAGGCTATGCTCTACGCTGCCGGCGTGCCTTCTCGTGAAATGATGAAGAACGCGCCTCAAGTCGGTATTGCCACCGTCTGGTGGGAGGGCAATCCTTGCAAGTAAGTGCTCTGTCTTTGGAAACACCGGCGGGTTGAGTGGGTGTCTGCTTTTAATTCGTCTGCTAACATCACGGCAGCACGCACCGTACGTTCTCCTCTCTTTGCTTTTGAATCTCTTTTGTTTACTATATATTCTACCACTTAACATCTAGTGCGCGAGCTTGGCAACATTGTCAAACGGGGTGTCGAGAAACAGAATATGCTGGCCTGGCAGTACAGCACAATCGGTGTCTCGGACGGCATCACCATGGGCGGAGAAGGTATGTCTTGGCTATGTTTTTGTATTCATCTTTTCTGGGTTTTTGCTGAGTCGTTCCTTGCCTCTAACCTCCTCAGGCATGCGGTTCTCTCTTCTATCCCGTGAGGTCATCGCCGACAGCATCGAGACAATTACATCGGCTCAACACCACGATGCAAATATTGCTATTCCGGGCTGCGACAAGAACATGCCCGGCGTGATCATTGCCGCCGCTCGCCACAACCGCCCGTTTCTCATGATCTACGGGGGCACGATCCTCAAGGGGAAGTCTGATCTTCTTGGCCGCGAAATCAATATTTCTACCTGCTATGAGGCGGCTGGTGCTTACTCTTACGGTCGCCTGCACGCCACGCCTGGCTGCAAGGTGAAAAAGGCCCAGGCCGACGGACTGATTCGACTGGCAACCGCCGATGACAAGGAAGACTCTACCGAGGCCACGCCGTCCGACGTAATGGAGGACATTGAGCAGCACGCATGCCCCGGTGTTGGCGCCTGTGGTGGCATGTACACGGCCAATACCATGGCCACCGCCATTGAAGCCATGGGCCTCTGTTTGCCCGGAAGCTCGTCTTACCCGGCCCCGTCGCCGGAAAAGGCCCGCGAGTGCGAAAAGGCAGCCGAAGCCATCCGTGTCGTCATGGAGCGCGACCTGCGCCCCCGCGATCTGCTGACACGCGCCAGTTTCGAGAACGCCTTGGCCCTGACCATGGCCCTCGGAGGCAGCACGAACAGCGTGTTGCACTTTCTGGCCATGGCGAGTGCCGCAGATGTGCCCCTGACTCTGGACGACATTGACCGCACGTCGAATCGCGTGCCCCTGCTTGCGGACCTTGCGCCGAGTGGCCGCTACTACATGGAGGACCTCTACAAGATTGGCGGAACCCCGTCTGTGATCAAGCTGCTGATTGCCGCCGGCCTTCTGGATGGAACCATCCCTACCGTTACGGGCCGCACGCTTGCCGAGAACTGTGCGGACTGGCCCTCCCTCGAGCCTGGCCAGACCATCATTCGCCCCATCTCCAACCCCGTGAAAGCCACAGGCCACCTGCGCATTCTGCGTGGCAATCTGGCCCCCGGCGGTGCCGTTGCCAAGATTACTGGGAAAGAGGGGCTCTTCTTTGAGGGTGCTGTCCGTGTCTTTAACAAGGAGCATGAGCTCCAGGCCGCGCTGGACGCGAACCGCATCCGCGCCGACATGGGTAATCTCGTTTTGATCGTGCGGTACGAGGGGCCTCGTGGCGGTCCTGGCATGCCCGAGCAGCTCAACGCCAGTGCGGCCATTGTCGGCGCTGGCCTGACCAACGTGGCGCTTGTGACCGACGGCCGCTACAGCGGTGCCAGCCACGGCTTCATTGTAGGCCACGTCGTGCCCGAGGCTGCTACGGGAGGACCGATCGCCTTGGTGCGCGACGGCGACCTGGTGCGCATCGACGCCGTCGCCAACCGCATCGATATCATTGGTACGGCCACGACGGGCGACCCTGCTAAAGAACAGGACCCTGCGCTCGTCACGGCGGAGCTGCGGGCTCGCCGCGCTACTTGGAAACCCAAGACCTTGGTGCCGGCGCGCGGTGTGCTGGCCAAGTATGCCCGTCTCGTTGGCGACGCCAGCCATGGCGCCGTGACGGACCTGGAGCCGACTGCGGTGGATGGCCTGGCCGAGTGGTAGACTTGTTGGGTTGGGGGCTGGTGCTTATAAACCACATGAGTTTACGGCTTGGTATTGGGAAGACGTCAGAAAGACGTCAGAAACAACGAAAGGTGCGTCCGCATGGAAGGACGGACGACAGACCTTATCGCATTGATTGGAGTTGACAGCATGGATCTACAACTGAAGGCCATTCATTCTATAGGCATAGCAAAAGCTAGAAACGACACATTGTCTTCTTTGACGGTCCTAAGCGCTCATTGTATGTGTATGACAGTAGGGCAAACAAAAGCAAAAAAAACAACAAAACGAAACCTAAACAAACAGAAACTGGACAACAGAGAACAGGCAGCACGACCCAAGTGCATCCTACGCAGCCCAGAATAAAAAGACACCCATTCTTCTGCTTTTGTCCAGACAAGGTCTTACTGGCGCCGCAGGAAAAAACCAGTTCTTGTAGCATGCATACCCAGGACCAATTGCTCTCTCAAAACCCATTCCTTTTCCAACCGCCGGCCTTTCCATCCCCACCGGGCTCACGGGCTCCCCGCTCACGGGCTGGCCCAGCCGCCGGCAATGTCGACCCACTCGGCCAGGCAGCTGCCCTCCTTGCCCTCGACGTCGACAATGTCGGTGTCGCAGCGGCAGCGGCAGCCGACGCCGTTGACCTTGGGGTCGTCGATGACGTCCCAGTACTGGTCCTCCTCGAGGCGCTTGCGCTCGTCTTCCGTGGTCTCCTCGAGGAAGGGCTGGCGCGGCAGCTGGCGGGCGGGCGCGTTGGCGGGGCAGTGCTGGATGGTGGTGTGGCGGTAGCCAAAGTCGCGGAAGTAGTGGATGTCGCGGGGCGCGAGCAGGACGCCGGCGGCGAGCGAGTGGATGGGCGCGTCGCCCCAGCGCTCCATCCAGAAGCCGCCGCTGCGGTCCATCATCTGGAAGAAGTCCTCGTACTCCTTGCTGCGGAAGAAGCTGAGCCGCGCAATCTCAAAGTTGGACCAGAAGTGGCACATGTTGTACTTCTCGCCCTCCATGTTCTCCGGGTCGATGTCGGGCAGGCTGTTGCGCGCCGGGTCGATGCGCAGAATCTCCTCGGGCAGCGGCGGCTTGTACTTGGGGTCGTCCTCCGGCAGCGACTCCTCCTTCTCCGGCTGCGGCTCGACAAACATCTCCCACAGGCCCTTGGACGTGATGTTGTTCATGCGCTTGTAGGCCGACGCGTAGCGGAACATGTTGGGCACAGTCTCGCGCAGCTCCTTGACGGCAATGGTGAAGCCGTACGTCTTGTTGGCCTCGATCATCTTGAGGAAGGGGTCGCTGGGGGGGGGGGGGGGGGGGGGGGGGTGTTAGTGGTATGGTCAAGAGGGCCATGCTCGGGTTGGATCACGTACTAGGTAATGTCGCAGAAGTATTTGATCTCCGGCTCGACGCGCCAGTACCACTCGTACTTGGCGAGAATGGGGAGCTTGTAGAAGAAGCTGGCCGAAGTTAGCAAAGGAGGCGCTCCCAAGGGGACGGGCGGACAACATACCCAGAGTAGAAGCGGCACATGGCGTGGTAGCTCTCCAGGCCGCCGTACATGACGGCGGCGTCGCCCTGCTTGGCGATGCCCTCCTTGGCGACCTTGGGGTCGATCCAGTCGGGGTACCCCCACATCTCGGGCGGGACCTTGCCGTACTCGATCTTGGACTTGGTGTGCTTCTGCACGGTCTCCTTGAAGGTCTCGTTGAAGTCGCCGTCGTTGAGGAAGACGTAGGGGTAGTTGTACCAGCGGTTGAAGTGGCGCTCCATCGACTTCATCGACTGGATCACGCCCTCGAGCTCCTTGTTGCGGGCCAGCACGACGAGGGCGGCGTTGGCGCGCGGCTGGCTGGTGTCGGGCTCGAGGCAGCCGGAGACGAAGACCTTGTCGTGTTCTTCGCTGATTTTTCTGGGGTTGTTTAGCGAGAGAGGGAGAGGGGGAAGAGGAAAGAGGAAAGAGGAAAGAGGAAAGAGGGAGCGCGAGACCTACCGAATCGACGGCGGCGCGCCCGCCGGCATGAGTATCCGGCCCGGCGAATTGGGGTGTTTGACAAACAGCACGAGGATCAGCACGACCACCATGCAGGGGAAGACGAGCACGACGCCGAGCGGCACGGATATGCTCGAGTTGCCTTTTAACCGCAGTGGCCGGCGGAGGAAGGCGAGGCGCGCGCGCAGGCGGGCCGGCAGCGCGCCGCGGCCGCGGGGGTGCTTCGTCGCCGCCGCCGACGGCAGCTGCGGCGTCGGCGGCGTGGGGATGTACCGCGCCACGCGGCGGACGAGATCCATGGGTGCGGAGGGGGGGGGGAGGACGAGGGTGGTGTTTCGGGGTCGCTTGTCGCAGACAATTGAGACCTTCACGATGGAAGGATGGGGGGAGGCGCTGCGATCAGAACGAGGAGGCGAGCAATGGCGAGAGGCCGATCAAAACGTCTCGTCAAGGCCAAGTCGTCTAGAAAAGGGGCCCTGGGGGAATTGATGGTGACCGATTGAGGCACCAGAGAACGGTCGCCCGCTAGAAGGTCGCGCCGGGGAGAGAAAAGAGAAGAGCGAAAAAGGGAGGGCGAAAGGAAACGAGGCAAGGAGAACAGAACAGAGAAGTCGAACGTTGTGTTTCTGGCTCTTTCCCCCCTCTGTGCGTCCTATCGCGTCGGCCGCCGCATCGACATCCGCCGGGGATCCCAGATGGCAGAAGAAGGAGAGTCGTCGTCGTTGGGGCGGGTGTTGATGGCAGAGGGGGCGCGGTGTTGGTTGCGTGTGGTCGGGGGACGGGACGGGGAGTGTGCAAGAGTTTCGGTTCGTGAACTGATATCTGGACAGAACCCATTGCGGAATGGTTGGCGGCAAAAGACTCCACGGGGCGCCCCACTTCACACCGCCCGTCCGGCACCACTGATTGGCGAGCGGCGGCGGCGTCCAGGCCTGGGCGTTGCAGCGCGCTAATATTAGACTTTGCCTTGTGCGTTCAGGGGCGCGGCAGCGGTGACCGAGCGCCAAATGGCGACGGGTGGAATCTAACGACGACGGAGCAGTACGGGAGTACGAGCGCGGGCAGTAGAGGTAAAGATACAAAGCGAATGTGTATGTACTAGGAGAGACGAAACAGAGACGATCGAGAGGCACGCCTCTGCCGTCTTGGGCCTATATCCTACTCTGTATCCAGATTTCCCAGAATGTTTTTCCATCTTCTCGTCCATCTTCTCGTCCATCTTCTTGCTGTCCCCTTTTCCTTCTCCTCTCGCCGCTTCGCCCACCTGCTATCGTACTCGTCCGTCCTTCTCCATCCAAACCGTCCGTTCGTTTTGCTTCTTACTCGGCGCCGTTGAAGGCCAGGGCGTTGACGGTGCCCGACGGGATGCCGGTCAGGACGTCCGTCTGGGCGGTCGAGGCGATGTAGGCGCACAGGTCCTGGGGCGACTTCTTGCCCTTGAGGGCCAGCAGGTAGGCGCCGAGGCCGGTGATGTGCGGGGTGGCCATGGACGTGCCCGAGATGGTGTTGGTGTTGCCGTCGTTCCAGGTGCTGAGGATGTCGGTGCCGGGGGCGAAGATGTCGACGACGGCGCCGAAGTTGCTGTAGGAGGCGATGGCGTCGGTCTTCTCGGTCGCGCCGACGGTGCACACGCTCTCCTCGGAGGCGGGCGACGAGTCGCCGGCATCGACGCCCTCGTTGCCGGCGGCCACCGCCAGGAAGACGCCGGCATCGATCAGGGCCGCGGCGGCCTTGTTGACGGCCGTGCTGGAGCCACCGCCCAGGGACATGTTGGCGACGGAGCCGGCGGGGCAGGTGCGGTTGGCGGCATCCTTGGCGACAAAGTTCATGCCGGCAATGACACCGGAGCTGATGGTCAGACAGGGTATTTCACTACAAAAAGGGAAGAGAGAACGCACTTGGAGCCCGAGCCCTCGGCGTCGAGGACCTTGACGGCGAACAGCTTGGTGTTCTTGGCCACACCGTAGGTCTTGGAGCCAATGGTGCCCGACACGTGGGTGCCGTGGCCGTTGCCGTCGGTGTCGTCGTTGTCGCCGGCAAAGTTGGCCAGCCAGGTAGCACGGCCCTCGAACTCCTAGGACAGGATTAGCAGGCGAGAAGAGGGGAGCGAGAGAAGAGCAAGAAAAAAAAAGACGTACGGGGTGGTCGACGTAGATGCCGGTGTCAATGACATAGGCGCAGGTGCCGGTGCCGGCGGACTCGTCGTAGACGTACGACGTGGCGTCCTTGGCCTTGTGGGAGATGCGGTCGAGGCCCCAGGGGGCGCCGTCCTGGGTGACGAAGCCGTCGAGGGTGACCTTGGCGTCCTGCTCGATGTAGTCGACGTCCGGGTGGGCGCGCAGGGTCTCGAGCTGCTTGGCGTCGAGGCTGAGGGCGAAGCCGTGGAAGCCGGTGGCACCGGCGCCGAAGCTGTAGACGTGGTCGACGTTGGCCTGGGGCACGGCGTCGATGGCGCCGTGCACGGCGGCCTTGGACACGCCCGTGTTGAGCTTGACAATGTACTTGCCCTCGATGAGCTGGGCGCCGCGGGCGCGCAGGACGGGCGCGGGCTGCTCGCGCTTCATGAGGCCAGGGGCCGCGAGGGCCAGAGGCAGGAGAGACAGGAGAGCAAGACCGTGCATGGTGATGACGAGAGAAGACCGAGTGCTGGAGAGCAAAGACCGAAAGAATGAAGACTGAAGACTGAAGGACTGGAAGACTGGAGATCTGAGGGAGTGATGGATGCTTTTCGAATCTCTTCTCTTCGACGGGCAGCCTGGAGGCTATTTATGCTCGTCGAGGACCTCGTCGACGCTCCCTCGGCGGCCCTGCTCGCACGACGCCCTTGCCCTTGCGCGCGCGGCACGATCACAGGCCATTCCACCCATTGTCGACATCGTCGACCACGCCATGCGCACGCCAGACTGGACAACCTTCCCGAGAAGGCATGTCGATTGCTGGCGCCTGCGTCGCGACAGCGTATCACGGATGCCAAGCCAGCTAAGGCGTGTCGAAAACCGGTTGCTCGTGATGATCACGGCCGGCGAGGCCACGATCCTTGACGAATCCAGGAGGTGCCATTTCGCCGAGCGCGGCGACGACCGGCCGCCACACCCCCCAACCCCCCAAAAGGACCGGCCGCCACGCCCAAAAGGACCGGCCACCCGTGCGCTGGCCAGGGCGGGCGGGGGGGGACACCAGACGATCGTGGCGGTGTCGCGGGCCAGGGGGGGAGAGAGGGGGGGGGGAGGGGAGCGGCTGATAACAGGAGTGCCCCTGCGGCTGGGATAGTCTTGTTTGGCGGATCGCCATCTCGGGGGCGGATCGACATCGCCTTCCCGTTCGGGCCAGTGGCCAGACGAGACGATGGGGACAAAGGGCCAGAAAAACCTCCGTCGGCAGAGGCGCCGGGCGTTTCACGCGACGGAGGTTTTTTCTCCGACAGACTGCCGAGCCCTAGTGTGCGTTTCGCCCTGGGCGTGGCCTTCTCGGCCGAAGCGGCCCTGTTCTTGTTGTTCGTCTTGTTTCCGGCGAGGTGGTTGTTTTAGTCTTTGGCGCGTTGGTGTTCAGAAACGGTCCTTTTGTCGGGAAAGTTGGCCCCCAAACGTGCGTGCCGGGACGGGCGCTCCCCGTCGCCGCGCGGTCCGTGTCCAGCCAGGTCCTTATCGCGCGCGGCGCGCGCTGTCAGGGGCACGGGCACCGCTGGTCCTGCGCAGAAACGAGGATCCCACGCCGCAGGCATCCGTGCCCGCGCCGATCGCGCGTTGCGCCATCCCAGGCTCTTGCCTTGTTCGACCGGGCGCGGCCATCCGCCTTCCCGTTCCGTCGTTAGTCCGGGAGCACGTGCCGTTTCTCCCCGAGGGCGCGCTGGGGCAGGCTTGCCGCCACGGCAGAGGGCGCCACGGCAGGATACGAAAGCAGGGTCGCCGGTTCGGACGTGCGGAAAGAGAGCGCGATGGGGAAGGGGGGGGCACGAAAAGGCAAGGGGAAGGGCGGTGCAAAGCCGCAGAGGATGGAATAAACATAAGCTTCGGATCGTAGAGTGGCGCCCACGCTGGGCTCGGCCACTAGTAAAGTCCGGTGCTTGTGTGTTGACGGCGGACTTTAGGAAGTCCCGAGCTGACAGGCTGCTGTATAAGGCTGTATTGCTGTGTTTTTGTGAATTCGCTGTTGGATGCCATACTTCAGACAGGACGATGGCCGGACCGCCAGAGAGTGCGTTCTCGTCTGTTGAGCCGGCACGGCTGCCGGGGACACGGCGTGTCCTTGCCTGTGCTCTGTGCCAGCAGAGAAAGGTGTGTGATGGGATGCCAGGGGCACAGAGCGGACTGGACGTGGCTGACCCCCAGGTCAAATGCTCGCGAACACTCCCCTGCACCAACTGCGTCCGCGTCGGTGCCGCGTGCGTGCCGGCCTCGATGCAGCCCCGACGGCGGCGGCGGCGCTTTCCCGAGCGTGATCTGCTGGACCGCCTGCGGCTGTACGAGGGCCTGCTGCACCAGAACAAGGTGCCGTTTACCTCCCTCTTCCAGCGGGAGACTGACGCGGACGACGGGGCCGGCAGCGAGGGCGGCGAGGGCCGGGAAGAGAACGCGAAATCGCACGACGTGGGCGACGCGATGGAGGACTCTGCCCCGGAGACGCACCCGGCCCGGCCCGTGGACCCGAACGCGGAGCAGGACAAGTCCAAGTAGGACTCGGAACTCTGACGGCCGAGACACAGTGGCTAACGCCCCAGGAGTTTCTTTTGGACGGCCATCAAACAGGTCCGTGGCGCTTCCTCTGTGGAGAGTAACTGTTGACCCCCCCTCTGTCGAGAGCAATCGCTGACCCCCAGTTCGCAAGTGCCCACGACGACGGCGACCTGCCCTCGGACGACGATCTGCCCTCCGCCGCCCCCGCGCGCGCGCAGGTGGCCCAGGCGAGCCGCCTGTTCCTGCACCGCAGCCGCGGGCCCGCCGCGGACCTGGCGATGCTGCACCCGGCGCCGGCGCAGCTGTTCCGGCTGTGGCAGGTGTACCTGGACAACGTCGATCCGCTGCTCAAGGTGACGCACACGCCGACGCTGCAGGCGCGCGTGGTCGAGGCGGCCGGGCGGCTGGCGAGTGCGACGACGACGACGGCGACGGCGGCGGCGCCGGGCCTGGACCCGACGCTGGAGGCGCTGCTGTTTGGCATCTACTGCATCGCGGTGCACAGCATGCCGGCGGCGGCGTGTGCGCGCGCCTTCTCGACGACCAAGGCCGCGCTGCTGGCGGCGTACCAGAGCGCGTGCGAGCAGGCGCTGCGCAACGCCGGGCTGCTGCACACGCGCGAGCGCGACTGCCTGACGGCGTTTGTGCTGTACTTGGTGGGTGACGGAGGAAAGAAAAAAAAGAGAAGAAGGAAGACTGATGACAGATGTCCCTCAACGCCTCCCTCGGCGACGGCACCCTCTACGCCCTGCTCGGCATCGCCGTGCGCATCGGCCAGCGCCTGCAGCTCGACACGGAGCGGCCCGGCGCCGCCGTCCCGCCGCTCGAGGCCGAGCTG